>CAUJNA010001946.1:167500-372500 GCA_963377175.1 Effrenium voratum | reverse complement strand
CACTAACACGGGCATCCAAGCCACTTAGGAAATTCGCGACTTCGGAGATTTTCCAAAGTCTGCCCGCCACATCCTGCCACTCCGAAAACCTCAAAAACCACCTGCTGCAACCCGTCCCTGAATTTCAACTGTGGCTTGGGAGTGTCATCCAGATTGGGTCAAACCACAATGCGGGTTTGAACCCTGCTGTCACTCGACTACTTTTATGCATCCTAGGTCTTTGAAGTAGCGGGGAGTACGTATGTACAATGCCTATCAATGCCTCAGATGGCCTTTCTCGACGCGGTCGCCTCACGCGGCACCCATCTGTAACCTCAGGGACACGCGCGAGAAGTGGCTCTGTCGCAAGCCATGGGGAATTTCTGTCCGGTTTCAAACCTCAGACTTGCTTCTTTGCTGGTTTGGCCCAAAGTAGCCATCCCCGCTCATTTACTCATACTTCAAGACCGCCGATTGGACTTTCAGAGGTAAACCAACCAACATGAGTGAGTGAGAATGTGCCAGGCAAACCGACTTCCTCAAAGCTGGTCGCTTGCACACCCCATGTCCCCTTTGCTGAATACTGTCGCATCCTGGCATGCACTGAGCGCAGCCGATCATTTTCTCGCGCCAAACAAGACGCATCTGTCGACACGAAACGAACTGAATTAGTACTCACAAGGCCTGAGAAGACGGCAGGAATTATATATGAGCTCATGACCATGGCCGGGACAACCACCGGTTGAACCAACAAGCAGCACCTTTTATGTCAACATGTCATCATGTTGTTTCTTTCACAAGGGCCATAGTCCAACTGCTCGTGACCCTCTGCCTGTCGTTTAAACTAGTCGCATGCGATGAATTTGATGAATTTGGTCAAGCCTTGCGGACACAGCCGCAAGTTTGGCTCTGTGTCACAAGGTTGGAACGCTAAAAAAACTGGTGCAATGAAAGCATCAGGTCTTGACTTCCCTAGATTCTCTTGAAAAGAGTGAGCCCCATGGACATGTCGAAGCCAAAAGACACCAATCATTTGCTCACTTGCTGAGTGGCTTGGCCAAAACAGGTCCCAACTTGTTGCTTCTCACTGAACTGGTCTTCCCAACAAGTTTGACGTCCACCGACTTGAATATACGGGTGTCGTTTCTAGGGGGCCCGACCCCCAAAAGTGGGTTTCCTTTTGGTGTCCATTTCAAAACCACATCGTCAATGGGGTTCCCTCAAAAAAGACACACCCAAGCGAGCCTGCGGCCCATTTTTTGGACCGCTCTCTCCCATCACCACCATACACTTCTGACCTGCACGGGGCCACATCCTGCCGCCGACTCGAGAGGGAAGGAGCAACCCTGACTGCCCTACCTAAGTTGTTTTGCTCCCAACCAAAAACCTATGAGTGTGTCTTCTTTCAGGGTACCCCAACAAATTTCTGGTTTTCTTTTTGGCTTCGATCCCTTTGAAACTAACCAACAAACGGTACCAGGAACAAGCACACGTTCTTTGCAAATGATAATAGTTCAACCGCAAAGGGATCCGGATCCAAGAAAGCGATCACACACATGTGCCAAGCACAAGGGAAGCCCTATGGGCTATTGTGGTTGTTTTTTTCTAAATATATCCAGAAGATACAAAAGATCAAAAGAGCGGCTGCTTCTACAGTACTCCTGGCTGGTGCCTCTCGACGGTCAATTACCCAGGTTCGATTGTCGCCTTGGGAATCGGTTGAAGCAGCAGGTACACCAAAAGTTGGGGTGCGGAATCACACACGGCAGGAGACTTGTCGCACCAATTTGGGGTTGGGTTGGGAATGCGTTTTTGCGCTGTTTGGTCAAAGGCAGGCAATCTCACGTTGGGCAAGGTGGGGCCCTTGCTGTGATACCAGTTGGGTGTTGATTCCCACTATGACAACTGAATGTCGCTGCAGGGTTCCCTTGGTATGGACAATTCCTCGACCTGTGTCAGTCTTCAGGTTTCGGATTGAAGAAAGGCGCAACCATCTGGACAACGAGGCATTCGTTCAACTACATTCTGCGAGCAATGCCATGACTCTTAGCGGCGATTTTGCAGCTCCACGGAAATAAACAGGCACCACTGCCAAACATATCACATTTCCTCTTCATGAATAAACATCCCAAAAATCAGCAAACTCAAATTTCCAAACCAGACTTGCCCATCGAGAAAACACACGGAACAGCGGGAGAACGGCTGCTCCAACTTAGCCCTCCCCCGCTGTACACCAAATATTTAGATTGGCCGATCTTCAAATCTAAGAAGCAGCAAAACGGATATCGGAGAGGACCCCAATCAACCCATAACAACCTGCTTGGATATCATTCCCCTGCGCTTTCTTTTATAGATTTGTCTTGTTTGAACGGTAATTATTCTTTGTTGTAGCTTTTGAAGGACTGCCAAAAGGAAACAAAACCATACGCTTTCAGCCTTTTTACATGGAGCTTGACGTTTCAGGGGATGGTTTGCACCATCTTCCTTCTACAGGGACCGGGTCCCGAACGTCAGGTTCCGTGTGAGAAGGGAACCGGAGTCGGCGCCGAGTCCTTCCGCATGGCAGTTCTGCAGCGCCTCACGGAGCTGATGCAGCTCCTGTGGATAAAACGTCCTTTCTACACCCTGGGGTTCCTTGCCCCCGTTAAACTTGCTTTTGCTCAGTAGGGAATGACGGAATGAACCCCATAAACCATCCCTTGTGGTTTCCTTTGAGGGGACCCCTGCGTTCATTCCCACATTCCCTACTGAGCACCAGCAAGTAAAAGACTGGTTGACATAATTTGGACGAAGATCCTGAACTAAATCCTGGTGGGTTTCTGAACCCCTATTATTTTAATGGTGGCTTGGACTCCAGGGTATAGAAACACATCTGTATATAGTGTATGTATATATATATATATATATATGGTACCCCTCTTTGGACTCTGGGTTGGCGCGCTTGACCTGTATTTGTCCAGTGCTGTATGCCGTTGTTTACTTCTTGGATTTTGTGTCAAATTGAGTGCCACATGTATATATGATATGCATGCATGCATACATGTTGGAAAAACGCAATGACATCAGCATCTGCAATCTGAAAGAGTTTGAATGCATCCAAGAAGAGTATTGGAACAACTCATATTTTTTTAAATGGATTCACGGTTCAGGAATCTGAGAAACTGCTATTTCTTGGAGTCTTGAATCTTGAATCCCAGATTTTTTGAGTTTTTAAAGATTTTTCAGATTTGAAAAAATTTCCTGGGATCTTGAATCCCAGATTCTTTTGAAAACAGAATGAAAATTCCAGGGTTGTCCCAATACTCTCAGTGTTCGCAAAGATTCTCAGAAAAGCTCTGTGAAAAAACAACCTCGGATCTTCCATCCAGTGGTACAGTACGTTGGAGGTTTGAGAACAACTTGAACATTTGTAGCTTGACCAGGATGGATGATTCTCAAAAAAGTTGTTATTCTTGCAATCCTCAATATTGAATCCTCAATCCAGCGGTAAAGCACTTTCAAGTGTTGGGTTTGGCCAGGGTTGACAATTCTCAGGAACGTTTTCTGTGTAATCTTCAATCTTGAATCTTGCATCCAGTGGTAAAATACTTTCAAGTGCTTTGCAATCCAGTGGAACCACTTTCAACTTGTTAGTTAGACAACCTTTCAAGCGCTTTTGGTGAGCGGTTTGCTTCATGTCAGCTTTGCTCATGTTGACCCTTTTCAAAAGCACTGGCTTTTAAGTGTTTTACGAGAGGCGCAAGGTGGTTAGGGCCGTTAGGGGTGCTATATATGCGTTGTTATATTTTTCTTTATATATGTATGTGTGTGCACGTTGTTCTGCTTGCTTTGGTCCCGAGAATGGGTCTTCGCGCGCCCTTTCGCGCGCCCTTTCGCGAAGTTACGCGGCCTGAGGAGTAGAAAGATTTAGGTCTGCAATGACTTCAGCCAACATGTCAACAGTTACATGCGCGCAGCATGGCTCTGCTCGCAGCAGCTTGCTTGGACCCCCAGTGCGTTTCTAGTCAATGTCAATGTCACATTGCTTTCCACAATGCGTTCCAAACGCTCCTTGCACCAAAGGCTGGCACAGTTGGTTAGCGCAGTGAGCCATGCCAATTAGCAGCTTGCAGAAGCCTCCTCTGGCCAGGTCAGATGCCATTCTGTGAGACGCGTGTGGCGTGGCCCTCTGCACCGCGGCGCGTGCGCTTCCCGGGCGGGACGGGTGGGGCATCAAAAACAGCTCCTGCAAAGGCGTCATGAAAATGCTGTCATGCATCAAACTGCAGGCAGATATTGCAGAACTGTGGCCATTCATGACCCCTTCCCTGCTCTTACATGACAGCAGCCAGTTTTTCCAGGGGCTGCCACAGGTGGTTAGCGCAGTGGGCCATGCCAATTAGCAGCTCACAGAAGACTGGCAAGAGGAGGCTTCCGACCAAAGTTTCTTAATGCCACTCCATAAAGTCAGATGTTATTCTGTGAAACGCGTGTATCATGGCGCAGCGCGGTGCGTGCGTTAAGTAAGATGCGCCGCCCACAACGAAATGCACTCATTGCAGGCGGCGAAGCTAGTGTAAAAGAAGTGAGAGTAGAACGTGACCCTACCATTGACCGATTGACTTTGGCACAATTGCGCCAACAAGGCTTGGGCCTCGTCGAGATATAGTCGGCAAGCCCGTTGGTCCTGCAATCGGCCAGACACCGTGGTGGAATCAAGACTGGGTGTTCTCTGCCAATGGTAGGTCGTGCCCCCGCGACGCAGACTGTAAGGTTGAAATTGGCGAAAACGCTTGCCGGAACTTTGGGGCTGGGAATGGGCAAAGCGGAGTTGATGCCCCAAAGCTCGGCAGCAGCCGCCACAAGCGCGGCGCGAGCCACGGGCCCCAAAGCGACAAACTTTGCGTCTGGAAGTCCTGGAGTTCTGCTGTGAAATGACAACCTGCCCGGTGCGCGGGAAAGACGCAATATCACAAGGGTGCAGCAAGAAAATAAGAAATTGCAGAACAAGAAGCGCCGCGAGCGGAGGCTGATGCAAGGCCCAAGCCACTCCGGACATCGCTTGCAAGGCATGAGGCTCACTCTCTGAACTTGGTGAACACGCATCCAGATAGAATAGTACTGCGAACCCGCAATCTGGGAATGAAACGTTTCAAGCCGGAGATCAAGCAGCCGCCTTGGGAAGGGATTTTGCCTTCGTGGTAAAGTTCAATGATGAATTCGCCAAACAGTGCATCAGGTTCAGGTGTGGAAGTGGAAATGGCCAATCCTTCGCGGTTCAAAAATTGAAAGAACTGGACCACAGCCCGGCAGTAGGCTCTGATCGTCTGGGAGCCAGTTCCGATTTCCTAAGGCGATTTTTGGGGCCAGAAAATGGCTCTGAAAGTTGGGCAGGGCAGAAGCATTCCCAACATGATGTTGCTACACTCAAGTTTAACGGTTTGAGAAGTGTGTCGGCTAGTCGACTTTTGGGGCCGGAAGATAGCTTTCAAGTTTGGCGAGGTCAAAACTACTACCAATTAAAAGCACGGCGGGCTACCATGCTTCAATCTGTGGTAACCGAAACCGGTCCCCAACGTCCTCCCACCTGGGCTGCACATCGCTGCAGCTGCTGCAGGCCGCGCACGGTCACAGCTCAAAGTGGATCTGCCCCAAGCTCATGACGGCAAACAATCAAATAACGCTTCTTCTCTGCAGTGCGCCACTTGAAAGCCCCTTGAAATTTCCTTTTGGAAGACCGTCTAACAAGTGTAATTTCGGACTTTCTTATGCTACAAAAGGGCAAGAATGTAAATAGCACATCGTAGTTCGAACTTCCTTGTAGAAGCCCTAATATGAAGTATATTTGAAAATGGGTCTCTATTTAACTGTTACTATCAAAAGCAAATTGAATTGTTTTCGTATTGGACTCTATTTAACACTAAAATATTTTGTTAAAGATTAGTTGGAGTTTACCCGAAACAATCTTTACATTTTCATGTGCTCCTATTTGGAGAGGACTTGCCTATTTAAAGAGTAATCTGAATAAAACATTCTTGAAGACTATATCCTAGCTAAAGCATATTCAAAATTGCCACAAAATCAAAAATGCAAAAAGGTGGAAAACTCACCAAGCCTGGGGCCACGGGGCGGGGGGGGGGCATACACATATGTATACATATATATATATATATACATATGTATAGTAAGCCAGGGTTCAACCCCATAAAAAAGGCTTGCCCCAAATTCGCGGGATGAAGCCTCTGAACGGCAAACAATGGCGGTTGTAGTAACCCCCGCTAAACCAATGGTAGTGTTGCTTTGGCTTCGCCTCACAACCACTAAAGCAAAACGGACCCCTGAAAAAAGACACATCATTTTCCAAAATTGTGGGCCAACAATTGCAGGGGCACGCTTTAGTCACAGTCACATCAAAACGCGCAAGCTCATAAACTTGAAGTGCGTGAAACTGCACCCCTCACAGACCGTGTTCCTATGGGATTGCTATGCTCAAGCCTCACAAGCCACATGAAGATGAAGCAGGCCAGTTTACATCAACATTCGCCGGGACTGTGGGGAGAGCGACAGGCAACTAAAGGCTGAAGCGCGCGCCTATGTCTTGTGTGCTACATCCAAGGTTGCAAGTGGCGCCATAAAACCGCGACGCGAAATCTTTTCCTGCAGGCGCTCCAAAATTTCCAGGTCGGTGGGAACTGCCATTGCGACCTTGGCAAGTGCAACTTTGCCAAGAGACAGCTGTGCATCTGCATCATCGATCGTCAAAAGAATTGCCCACACAAAGGAAAACTTGATGGGGTCAGGAATAACATGGAGATAAAATGGGCAAGGTGAAACCAAATAGTGCTGCTGGGTGATACTTAGGGGTTCCGGAAGAAAAATAAAGAAAACTTCGCTCCGCAAGCTTCAGACATGCTTGCCAGCCCTGCGTGATCATCTGGGGGCGCTTAGGCTTTCTCAACGGAGCCGGCCCCCCATCCAAGCAGCATCCACAAGGCCGCTTTTCATTTGACATACCGGGCGGCCCTATTCGCACGCCACGGTATGTACTGAATGGCCGCCACTGCTGTGTTCCGTCCCCTGGCAGACAAGTGCCTACCATATGCTTGTCCTCAATATTCTCCAATGGCACCACTAATATAGGCGCACCTGATGAGCCCAAATGTCTCGGCTTAGCGTGCCAGCAACAAATAATGCTTCACTCAGAGCTTTGTCTGGCGTCAACGTATCCCAGTGATTCGAAGGAGAAGTCTGAGGATGCAGGAGAAGTTCGAGGAGCCAAATGCTCGGAAACTGCATGGCGCAAACAGAAAACCGTGAAAAACATGTACCAACATTGTCCGAAGCATACTGCAAATCACACTGTAGCACGAAGAATCGGTACGACCTCCCGGAGGACCTCCCCCCCAGCTATTCAAAGATTTCCTCAAAATTGATACGAAACTGCAGCTTAGATCTACAATATGTATGTCATATGTATATCCCAGTCGTGTGAAACCCACCGACCTTGCAAGGGCGATGTGCATGTTGGTGCTGATTTGCACTTTGTGGTTTCTGCTACTGCTATCGAACCCCACTGGCTTGGCAACATCAATGCTCACATTGGCGCTTGTTCTCACTCGTTTAGTGCCCATTGGTGGTTTGCAATCCCACCGGCATGACAACATCTATGTGCATCTCAGAGCTGGCTTTGAGCTGCTTCCTTCCCATTGCGGACTTGGAATCCACTGCGTTGGTAAGACCGATGCGACCCCCCTATTATCCGAGTCATGCACAAGGACACGCGTTTTGAAGCTTTCCAAAAATCGATGCGACCAACATGCCTCCCTGATACTCATTGCTTCACAACAACCCGAGGTGGCTCTAAGGAGATCTGGTTCATTCCCCAAGCCCCGGCAACCTGCTCAAACAATGTCTTGTATTCCGTTCAAACTGATCCTTGCGGGGTTTCTATTGATATCTGCACCGCTGACCCTCAAAGGGCCCCATATAACCCTTCTCTTGGAAGCATTTCTTTGGGGTTGCCAGGGCCCGCTGGGAAACCTCCCAACTCAGGGGGAACTTGTTTTTTTTGGGGGGGGAGGCCTTCAGAGGAAATCGCTTAAAGTGTATGTCCACCCTAACTTGTTTGCAAGGTGTTCCAAGCAGTAAAATATGGCCATGAGTTTCTCAGAATGGGCGATTTGCTATTTTTGCTTGGGGCGTCTCAAAAAATTATGCCTCAAAATAGGAAACCGGTCTTTCTATCTCCTTCAAAACCTGGTGCATGTCCTTTAGCGGTTTCAAAATTTCTGAACGTAGGGCGGGGCCTGATGTTTGCATAATATGTCTCGAAAGGGGAATCACAACTTGGTGTTTGTGCTTCGGTGTCCCTTGAACATCCCATAACCCCCTATCAAACAGCAAACAGCAGTGGAGACGGTTGCTTGGCAACCAATCTACAAGTCAATCTAATAGAAAACCTGGAAGGGCATGACCACCAGTCTGGGCGCATTGCTAGAGTCCCTGAAAAAATCAGCGCAAATGGTATCCCCAACACGGAACCCCCTCTGAAACCCTCTGAAAGCTGTTCGTAGCGTCCAGCTGCTGGAAGGAAAAAAACGTATTGCCAGGTAAGAGATGCATGGGTGACCTCATTGTAAACCCCGTGGCTATAATTTGTCCAGACCAGTGCTTCCGCCAGAAATAACCAGGGAAAGCCAAGGCCTGAAGGCGGAAAGCCAAGTGGCTGCCTCGTAGCTGGAAGCACTGGGAGAAACGAAGCCTTCGCCCACTAAAATTGTCATGTTGTAAGAGGGTCCATATATTTGGTGAACCTAAAAATGTAGAATAATGTCAAATGCATTCTCAAGCTACTACCCTTCGATTCGTGATTTGTTTGGGCTTGGGTATTTTCCCTACCTTCCAAGAGGCAACCCTGTAAATGGTGTTTAAACGGAAGCACCACCAAGACTAATTTGAGAACCCCTGAACATGTCCACTTCGATGCAGTTTTCTACCCGGTGCGACCCTTCCGTCCCCACGATGCCATGGGACCTATCAGAGGGTTCATTCTAGAGAGAATATGCAACCACAAGTCGACTTGTTGGTGACAAAGCCCCTGCAGACCCACGGCTCCTCTTGCAAGATGGCCGCCTCTACTAAGCACTCCGCCTGAAGACCAGGGCATTGGAATGGACCACAGATTTTGGCCGCAGGAGGGACAATGACGGAGAGCTCGGAAATCCTTCTTCCCGGTCAAACTTCACGAAAACACCCTGAGCCATACCTATCCTTCATATCCGCAAACCCCTGATTCATGACTTCCCTGTGAAAGGAATCTCCTTTCACCAAAATAGAACCCCTGGTTCATAAGACCCCAAGGAAACTAAGCGGCTTAGGTGACCACGATGTTGAGAATTCACCCACACACCCCAAAAAAAAAGGCAAAGCGAACCGACTTTCTACCCCTGAGGTCTGGTCAACAGTTTGCAAGCAAGGGTTCCTTTCTACTTCATCCGATCTGGTGCTATTTGTTTGGAGCTGGGACCCTTTTTGGCAGGGTCTGTTCCACCATTTTGCGAAACCCTCATTTGGGGTTGTGTTGAAGGCTACCCCTTTTCACCTTGGCTCACGGGGAACTACCAGAGAAACCGAAGCCATGAGGTGTGGTTTCCTTGCAGGGCCCGAGCCTGCGCTTGGTTTAAACCTTGCCTAGGTCGACAAAGGGAATCTGTTGAGGACAGGACTATTTTCAGTTGGTCTTGAACCCACCAAAAAAACAGCTCGAGTTAGAGCATGACATTGTCCCACCCTTCCCCTCAGGTATCAACTTGGCCCAACGAGGTAAACCACAAACAAAATGTTCAGATGGCCCAAATTGCGTCCCAGATGTTCAGATTCTGGCCCATAATTTGTCCACATTAAAACAAAAGACATATCATATTAGAAGAAACCCCGTGTTTGACCTTCGCGAGATGTCGCCGAGCCCACAAGCCTGCGCCTGCCACGAAGCCAGGTACGAGGCGCCATGCCAAATGAGTCCTGAAGTAAGTGTCACCCTCGCAACATCATTAACCCGTCCACATAACATTGGAGGGGTCTTCATCTCCATTGATCTCCATTGGAAGGTTTAGGACCTTGCAATGCGAAGTCTTTGCCCCTCGACGTCCCAAGATTCTTGGGGTTTCACTTGACCGTCACGAGTAAAGAAATTTGCCCCCTGGAAAAGGAAACAAAAGAACAATGTGTCTACTCTTGTGGTGTGGGAGCCCTTTTAGTGTTCCTGCCCATCTCTTACGGTCCATTTGTTGGGAACAAATTCAGTCTGAAGGTTCATGCGTCATTGCTGAATCCGGAGAAAACCCATGGCCATCCATGGCGCCCAAACCGGGGGAACTGGCGCGTCTGAAAATCACGAAAAGAATGGGCGATCAAATTGTCAAGAGTAAAGACCGAGTAGACTTTAAATAACAATTAAAGTGGAACCCTCGTAATCCACAACGGAACCCAATCAATTAAACATTATTCATTCACAACCACGCAAAAGAAAGCAGTTGGACCACAAAGCAACCACCCAAAAGGAACCAGTTGGACCTTCACATAGCAAAGGTTCTGACAAGTCCTGAAACGAGGGTCAGGCACAGCAGCCACCACGGCGGCGCCAAACAGCGCGCACCTCGGGCAAAAAGTGACTCTGTGTGTGTGTGTGTGTTTGTGTGTTTGCGCGTGCGCGCGAGCAACTGTGCTATGGCTGTGCACCTGTGCCGGGCTCACACGCTCATGCACTTGCTCGTGGGGGATGTCGCGCGCAATTGCTCATGCGTGGACGCATGCGTGCGTGCGTTCGTTCATGCGTAGGTGGGTGCGTGCGTTCGTGGTTGGGTGGGTAGGTGTGGTGGGTGGGTAGGTGGGTGGGCAGGTTGGTGTGCGTGTGTGGGTGTGTTTGTGTGTGTGTGTCTCTGTTTGTGCGTGTCTTTGTACGTTTGTGTTTGTGACGGCGTGTGCTTGTGTGTGTGCGTGTGTTTGTGTGTATGTGTGTGTGTGTATGTTGATGTCTTGCTGTGTTGGTGCCTGTGTGTATTTGTCCTTGTGCGGTTTTCTTTTTTGTGTGTGTGTGTGTGCGTGCGTGCGTCTGCGTGTGTCTTTGTCTGTGGCTGTGTGTGGCGTGTGTGTGTGTGTGTGTGTTTCGTGTGTGTGTGTGTCTGTCTTTTTGGTGTGTGTGTGTGTGGTGTGTAAGGTGTGTGGTGTGTGTGGTGTGTGTGCGCGGTGCGTGTGGTATGCGTGTGTGTTTGGTGTGTGTGTCTGTGGTGTGGTGTGTGGTGTGGTGTGTGGTGTGGTGTGTGGTGTGGTGTGTGGTGTGGTGTGTGGTGTGGTGTGTGGCGCGTGTTGTGTGGTGTGCGGTGTGGGGTGTGTGGGGTGTGGTGTGTGGGGTGCAGTGTGTGGGGTGCGGCGCGGGGTGCGTGGTGTGTCTTGAACGTGTGTGTGTGTGGTGAAAGTGCACACAGACACAAAGACACACAGACACACAGACACACAGACACACAGACACACAGACACGCAGACACGCAGACACGCAGACACTCAGACACACACAGACACACACACAGACACACACACAGACACACAGACACACAGACACACAGACCACACACACACACAGACCACACACACACAGACCACACAACACAGGCCGCACACACACAGACCACACACACACAAACCACACACACCATACACACACGGACCACACACACAGACCACACACACCCACCACGCACGCCCGCATGCCCGCCTGCCCGCCCGCACGCGCGCACGCACGCGCACACCCACCAAAACACACACACACACACACAGCACGCACCACACACGACACAAACCGCACCCCCACACCCCTCACACAACACACCACACCACAAACCACACGTGTGTCTGTTTGTCTGTGTGCTTGTGTGTGTGTATACTTGTGTGTGTGTGTTGTGTGTGTGCTTATATATGTGTGCGTGTGCTTGTGTGTGTGCGCTTGTGTGTGTGTGTGTGCTTGTGTGTGTGTGTGCTTGTGTGTGCTTGTGTGTCTGCTTGTGTCTGCTTGTGTCTGCTTGTGTCTGCTTGTGTCTGCTTGTGTCTGTTTGTGTCTGCTTGTGTGTGCTTGTGCGTGCGTGCGTGCGTGCGTGCGTGCGTGCGTGCGCGCGCGCCCCGCGGGCGTGCTTGCTTGCTTGCTTGCTTGCGTGCGTGCGTGCGTGGGTGGGTGGGTGGGTGAGTGGGTGGGTGGGTGGGTGGGTGTGTGTGTGTGTGCGCGTCTGCGTGTGCGTGCGCGTGCGCGTGTGCGTGTGCGTGTGCGTGTGTCGGTCTGTCTGTGTGTGTGTGTGGCTGTCTGTTTGTCTGTCTGCTCATTGGAACCCGACAGGGGGACGGAAACCTTGGTTCAGGAGCCCTGGGGCTCAAAACAAACGAATGCTTGGGTTAATATGACCACCATCTACCAAAGGAGTGTCATCAAAATTGCGTCAAGCATAATTAGGGTTGAACCCCAAGGCAAGGAATCGTAAGAGAGCCAAGTTGCAAGAAGGGGCGCTGGTGGTGTCCGTCTGGACTTCAGCCGTGCTCGTTGACGCAACCTGCAGCTTCTGGCTTCTGGGCCATGTAAAGATGGAGCTGCAGTTATCATATATGTTATCCCAGCTTGTTTTGAGTTGCCTGGTTCAATTGACACCCCAAAGAGACCGTAACACCCGGAGTCCGATTCCTGCTGGGCAGGCAATCTGACTGGGGGCGGTCAGAGTGGCCTTCCCAAGTCCATGCCAAGTGAGCAGGTCTCTGGGACCCGAAGCACCAGGTGTCTCCGAGCATGGAAGTTGGGTTCATAGGCCATTCCTTTGGGGCTGAAGAGGAATCTTCTGGGGCCCAAACCCTACCAAAACCCCAAAAAACCCAAAACAATAGATGTAATCAAACAGTGGCGAGCCATCCCCGGGCAACAAGAACCTCCCCCCAGGCATGGGAAAAATTGGGGCCTTTCCCCGTTGGGAAGTCGGGGCTGAACTCCGAAGCCATTCAAGGGCAAAGGCGTTTAGCTGTTGGGGAAGAAGAAAATACAACCAGCACCACAGTTCTGGGCTCCCCAAGCCACATCGACTTCATCAACGTTCAACCCCAAACCTACTCTCCTCCGCTAACATGAAGCCACACCAGACGGTCTCTTTTGAATGAACATAGTCCTTTAGGACCCCTCAGTCAGGTTCCCTGTTAGTGGACAAGAGCCTAGGTGTTCAAGTCATTTCTACAACCGATATGGGAGGTATCTGCGATTGAGGCTCTGTACCCTTTTTAGGGTGTTGGTATTTGGGCGAGACACCACAAAGCAAAATTCGCTTTACCTGGGTCCCCCCATTTGGGTTTCGTGTCCCCATTTAAAGACACGCCCAAACCCAAGATTTAGGCATCCCCAAAGGGGTATGCAGGTTGGGGATGGCGAGTTGAGAGCTCGTTGCGGCTTCCTGAGGGTTTCTTAGGGAGCCTCAGGGACCCATGGACCTGACGCCAAGATATCGCCTTGGCGATGGCCGGTGAGCCTTCGGACTCGCTCCTGCGAGGATCTGCAGCTTGGGACCCTTGTTGAAGCCCATTCAACGGTTCCATGTGGGTGTCAAAATATTGGGAATCAAAATGGCGGCTTTCCTTGTGGTGTCCCTTTCAACCCTGCAGATCTTCCAACTGGTGTTCCGCCCGGAAATGAATGCGTCCGTTTTCATGAAAGCAATGCCGGTTGCACAAAAGACAGATCGATTTCCTTCATACGGAAAGGGACAGGGACAGGTAACAAGTACGCGTCTTGAAATTGCTCCCGTTTGCGCGAAACTACGCCCTTGTTGCAGGCAATTGCGCCCGGTGTGCGCCTAGTTGTTTGGCCAGAATCTTCCTGCTTCGCACAGTTGTTGCACGAAGTCGCAAAATAGCACTCGTTTCGAACAAAAAGTGTGTTTCCTCACAAATGGCCGTTTTGTCCAAACGAAGTGCTCTCAAATGGTGAATCGGATGCCACTGGACAACTCTTTGTTCCTGCATGCATGGTTCCCTTTCTGGCTGACATCCCAATGACCTGCCCCGCCTTTTTTCCCTCAAAGAAGCCTCAAGACGCGGCTGTCCGTTTCTTAGAAAAGGGCCAAAGCGTCCAAGTACCTCTACGCTCCATGTTATGTTGCCATTCCTCAGAGCCACGGATTAGATTCTATGGCTGGTACCTGGACTCTTGAAGACAGCAAAATGAATCGCACGAAGGTCAAGCCGCTTGCAGCGCATGGACCAGAGATTGAAGAACCAGCATGGAAAGAGCAGCATTCGCGCCCCCGATGCTGAAGCTTCGTTGGCACCAGTAAGTCTTTTCATGGGATGGTGAACCTTCCCAATTCCAATGACAACCTGCCAGCTTGTCGCACATCGCGTTGTCTCCATGGCACTCTGGGTGGCACTGGCTAAGAAATGTCAGCGACGGGACAACCTGGGAAAAGGTATTCTCGGCCTCTGTGCAGGTTGCACACCACTTGCCCCCAGCCCCACTGCAGCCCACTTCGTCCGCGCAGCCAAAGACGTAGGAACTGGAACATTCCGCAGGGTCCACCCAAACACACGTTGCGTTGGATGCCGCCAAGTCCTTAGAAACGACCCTCGATCCTAGGCGATGGCAGAGCTCCTTGGAGGTGAGGTTTTCGCACGCTTGCCTCTCTCCTCTGCCACACTCCGCCCAGTTATCATTCAAATGGCTGCGAACCATTCTAACCTCGGCATCACATGCTGCCTTGCTCCATCGGCTGCAGGCACCTGAGAAGCCTTGGCCGCCGTTGTAGTCAGAAGCATAGTTGCATTGGCACTGGTTCTCCACCAGACCAGCTGTGCCGAAGCACTTGCAACCTGCCTGACTGAAGTCAGGCGGGTTGACCTGTGCATTCAAATCACCAGATGTCCATTGGCAAAAACCAGCAAAAGCACCATCACAGTCAAGTCGATCGAGAGATGAGCAAATGGCTGCAAAGCCGCCGGGCCGTGCGTCACACCTTGCATAGCCGGCAGCACTCTCGCTTCTCACATTGCAAAACCACAGACATGCCAGTGCCACGCAGCACACTGCCAGCCTCATGGCTTCTTCAGCCTTTGAGGTGCTTGGCTTGGGCCGCTGGACCACGAGCAATGCTATTAGCGCATCGAGCAGCGGTGAGAGTTAAGGGTTGCAGCGCAAACGAGCAACTTGCTGCCACACTCGCAACAATTTGCGGCATCACACATATTTTTGACTTTGGGGCTAAATCTTCAGATCAGCACACGCATGCACACGCATGCGGCAGAAGTCGTCGAGGAAAGCTGTGGGTCGTTGCTCTGCTCTAACGCTTCAATGATATACCCTTTTGCTCCGATGCTGTTGCTTATGACAACCCCATCCAACGGATCCATGTTGTCCTTGCGGAATTCCCGCAACCACATTCTGCCCAGGTGCCAAGCTGGCTCCTGAGAGAAAGTTATAAGACAGGCAGAAAGTAGATGTGGGGGCATTTGCCCGACGGACGGTGAAGCCCCCGAGAATCAGTCGGAGCATCTTGGAAGGGGCAACAGGGACCGCTAGCAGTCAGAAGGCCATAAATCCGCGTGCCCAGTCCTCGTCGGAGTTCGAGGCAGGGTCCACTTTGGCAAAAATGGATCTGCTGGACTCTGAAACACCTCCTCCGGCGCCTGGCTACGGGCATGAACGTGAACTGGAAATGAACCCTTTGGTGGACATCACTTTACACAGGCAGGGCTCACCCATCTGATTTTGAACAAGTCCGAAGACTCCAGCCCAACTTGGTTGCCCTCCCCCTGACCCCCTTGGCTGCTCCAAGGCCGCCCTGAACTCAAAACTCGCTCAGACCCCACTGCAGTCGCAGTTGCTGCCGCCTTGCTTTACTCTGCTTCAAATGAGTTTGTTGGACGAAGTGTGGTTTCATTTAGTTTCGCGAGAAACTGGAGGGTACCATCGATGAGTTCCACATGCATTCTGAATAAGGAGGCTAATAATAGTAGTAACTACCCAACCACCACCCACCCACCCACCCAACCAACCAACAAACCCAACCCAACCCAACCCAACCCACCCAAAAAAGAGACTTAAAGAGCAAATGCCCAGCCTTCAGGGCGCGGCAGGGCGTCGGCAGCCTGTTGAGCAACATCGCGCGCGGACAGCCGTCAGGCCGTCAGGCCGATCCTCTGCTTGGTTTGGCGCCCGTCCCTTTTGGGTTTTAAAAGGGAGACCAAACCGACTCCGAAATCCCGGGTTGGGGGGTCCCCTAACAAAGAAACACCCATGTGAGTCGCAATCAAATCCGATCGGTACTAAAATGGTCGTAATCCCAGGACCATGTGCAGGATTAAGAAGGCGGCCGCAGCTATTTACGGTTGGGATCGTCCCTTACTAACCTTCATCTGCCCGGGTTTTGATTGTGGCTCATGTGTTTAAACAGCCAGACCCGTAAACACCTTACAGGCGAACCTAAACTAAAGAAGGTGAAGGTTTAACTATAGGTGCTTCAACGAATCCCTTGTTCCTTGTAATAAACGCACCCTTTTCGATAAATACTTGCTTTTCTAGGGCTGAAACAGCCGGGCCCCCCATTCTTCTTTTAGATTTGGCAAATTCAAAACCACTACTCAACTGTCGGATGTCTCCGCCCAGACCAGACCCAGCCTTAGTAGGGGTATTGAAGCACATTACTTTATTTTTGAACTGATAAACTAATGTTTACCCTTCGCTAATTTATATATATTTGTTTCCTTAATTGTAACTGCGGCCTTTACTTTTGAACCGCAAAAAAAAACACTTGAACGGTGTTACTTAAATTGGTTACTTGTTTTTTTGTTTTTTTGTGTCCGGGAAAGGGGGAGCATTTGGAAGAGGAAATCCGGTCGACCCCAAAGTACCCTATTAATAAGTATGTTTTGTCCCCCAGACCTGATTCATTATTAGGGGGGGAGGGTCCGCGTTTATTATTAGGGGGAAGGGATCAAACGCCCTTGAGTCATCGGTCGAACCCATTTTGTCACACCCCGGGCACGTTGACGCCAAATGGCTTGCCTAAATCCGTGGCAAGCAATTGGTTGGTTTTCTTTGGATAGACGTTGAACGGCCCGGACCCTGCCTCCTCTCGGTCAGCTTTGCACACCGCCGCCTCGCGTGTGAGCGGCCGCTCGTTGGAGGGATTTGATGCTTCTTAAGAAAACCCTCATTGTTTCTCAACATAGGAGGACCCCCAAAATGGTTGGCTTCCTGTTGGGTTTCCCTGTAAATACCAACCAAAGGGATCTACTCTTCTTAGAAACACCCTGACATATATTAGGGGGCCTGTGTTTGCCCCCCCATGATACAGAGAAATACAACTCCACATATGTGTTCAACAAAAAATGGACATGATGTGATCTTACCATCCCTGCCCCCCGTGCCTCCTGAGGATCATTGCTAATTTGAGGCCAGCTCCAGCTTGGGCCAAACTGCGACATCTATGTTGGACCCCTCAAACACGAACACAGCCACAAATTGAAGACCGCGCCCTGTGCATAGTGTGCCCAAGCATCCCATGTTGCCAGATTCAGAGAAGCAAGGGCCATGGAAAGGTCATGGTCCTTGATTCATGGTTTTTGAGGATGGGATTTTCTGCGAAAAGGAACCCTTTGAAGACTAAAAGAGAGAATCTGCAGGTCACCGGTTGTAGTCTGTTGACTAAATACCTAGGGATTAAAATCAAAGCCCAGAGCGTACCTGGACCCTGGAGTAAAGCGGGGGGGGGGGGTTTGCAAAATAGGAACTTTCCGCCATGCCAAGGGTTTCCTTTTGTTTCCCCAAAAGGGGGCTTGTCCGAATCCCATTTGAAAAAGACATGCCAATATCCAACCCTTCACTTAAATGCAGGATTCCCCCCCCCAATTCCACCACTCAGTTGAAAACAAGTTACCCACCCACCCCAAAAAAAAACCGCCACCTGCAGGCACCCCCAAGAATGGCTGGCTCCCAAAACGCTCGGCGGTCGGGAAAAACCAACGCCCTCGGCTCCGGGCCGAGAGCCGCGCGCTTCGGCTCCGGCCTGGGCAGTGAACTGAACTGGGGTCACGTCGCTTGAAGATCAGCGGCTCTTCTTTGCCCCGTGTTTTTTTTTTGTTCTTCGGGTTTTAAAGGAAAGGAAGGGGAAAAAAGAAGACCATTTTGGGGGGGGGTCTGTCTTTTTGTAAGGGTGTGGTTCTAAAGGAAAACCAAAAGAAGAAGAAACAACACATGTTTGCGGTCCACTTAAAAAAAGGCACGCCCTTGGGTCTAGGGGAAATGCCAGTTGAAAGCGGCGCTTCGGTCACCAAAGACCCGCCATGCAAGCTGAGCCGTTGGTCAGCCAACCCCATCCCAATAACCAATCATGACAATCTAGCGGAAAATCACCCTTATTTCCAGGTTCTTCCCACCCAGTTGTCCCACTTACCATGGCTATAACCTTGCTTGAGCATCCAAGCAAACAGAAAATAGATGTCACATTCCAAAGTTGCAGTTCATGGCTTCTATTGAAAGTTTCTCATTTTTGAAGGTGGAAAGGGAACAGGAGGACCCCCTCTTCAATGTGTTGTGCCAAGCATGGGCCACCAACTTGGAACAGATTCCGGATCGAACCAACCGAACATCCAAGCAAATAACCTAGCGTACTTAGAACATCCACCCAATCAACCGACCAAACCAACCAACAAAACCAACCAACCAACCAACCAACCAACCAACCAACCAACCAACCAAGCAAGCAAGCAAGCAAGCAAGCAACCAACCAACCAACCAACCAAGCAGCCAAGCAAGCAACCAACCAACCAACCAAGCAGCCAAGCAACCAAGCAATCAACCCACGAACCCACCAACCAACCCTCAGACAACTGAGCCCCACACTTCGCCACCCGCGGATCCTTCGGCTCCTTCCGTGACTGGCGCGCTCGGGAGGACCAGCTCAGGAAGCAGCGCTGCCCGCAGAGTCTGGCGCCGTCCAGCGCTAGGGCCTTCTCCGCGTCCTGACCAGCGAAATCCACGGGTCAGGTGCTAAAGCAACCCACCCATGTTGATCCATTTGGGGAGTGCACTGAAGAAAGACACCCATCTGGCAAGCCAAGAAATCCCTCTTGATGGCCGGGATTTACCATGGCTTTGTGGATAAGCATGGTTGGTTTTGCAATATGGCTTACCCATCCTCCAAAAATACCCACTAAGAGGGGGACCAACTCAAGCAACATGATGGCCATGATATGTCTTTCTCTAATTCCCTCACTGATCTCAAGGTCTGCATCTTGCAGGAGTAAACTTGCAGGAGTACTTCATCCCCGTATATTCTCGAACAACTGCCACAAACTGATCCTCACTTGAAGCCAAACCCCCCGTCATCGACCTCAGCTTCTGCCTGGAAGGTGTGAAAGTTCACGTAGCCGTGGAACTGGGACTCAAAGGTCTTGGTGTCCCGCACCACTCGCACCGTGACCACGGGGATGTGCTGCGCCGTGAAGAGCTCGTAAAGCATCTCCTATACGTCCCATTCTGTGCGTGTGTGTGTGTGCTCACTTGTTTAGGCTGGTCTAAAGAGAAATCACAAGAAACAAAAACCATCCGTTTGGAAGGGTCCCCCTGATTTTGACACACACACACACACAGACACAGCCACACCTGTCTCGCAAACATCTTGTAGTGGGAATCTATGCCAACAACATTTGATTTTCCGACTTTGGGATTCTGAGTTCAGTGCTTCCCGCGAGCTTCCTTGAAAACACTGTTCGAGAAGGCCTCTAATTAGGACATGCACACAAACACATTTGAGTCCTGAAACGGGGCCCAGCCTGCACGTGATTGTGTTTGTAGGCCACTCACGCACCCTCCCACCGACCAACAATTCAAGGATAAAATCAAGGGGCTTTCTTTTTCAAGGCCCTTGGAAGACCACGGCTGAGTGTCACTGGCATGTTCAAATATGTGTCCGGGAGGTATGGGTGCTTCTGTACCACCAATGTAGGCTGGTAAGTCAGTATGTTGCCTCTCCAAAACCCACGCCTGAAAATACTCGGGGCGTAGTCCGCCCGTCCTCCGTGACGTCTGGGTGCAAGTTGCGGATCTGCAGCGCCGGCTGCGCCGCGGACCAGCTGAGGTCACCTTTGGCGCGCCCCAAAGCGTCTGCCAAGCCGCACTTGCACACGCGCCCGCACCGGCACCTGAGTGGGGGGGGGGGGAGAAATCGGGGCGGTTTGAGGGTATCCAGTATCCAATTTGTATGATCCGGTTTGCCAGAATCTGGATGCTTGAGTTGGGTGACAAACGGACAAATTCCCCCCCACCAAGTTGGTTCAGTTGAGCTCTCAGTTTTGAGGGCACCTGGCTCGGAATAACTGATCTCCAACACTCGTAGAGCAAAAGCTATGAGGTAGAGCAATACCCCATGCCTCTTTTCGCGGGATCCTGCTCACGACTCCAAATCACGCCCTGCGTGACCCTTTGGGGCCCATGGAATGGCCCCTTCGGCCTCTGAATGCACTCCACTTAGGTTCCGCCCACCTCCAGACTGGCTCAGGAGGACCCCCTCTCTAGGCCTGCCCTGACATCTCAGAGACCTTCCATCTCATGTACAAAGTCCCTCAAACTCGAATTTCACCAAAATGCATTGTGGAGTGTGGCACCCACATATAGCTTTTTAGGTTACAGGGTCTTTTGCCGAATCAAAAAGCTATGGCTTCAAAATCCTGCCATTTCCGTACAAGATCGGCAACTCGAAGCCCTGGACACTCAGTGGTACGAGTAGTTTGGAATGAGTCAAACTTGAAACCAAACTGAACCAACAGGTTGACAGACCTGTTGACAGGTCAAGCAGGGTTTGTTCGCACAAAAAGGGCCCCAGGGGAAACAACGCAAATGGACCATGTTCCCTCCTGGGATTCCATAGCTGCCTAAGTTCTTGCATTTGTTTGTGCAAAGCAGTGGCCATGGGGAAAAAACATCTTCTCACTTGAAATTGACACTGAAGTGACATCCCTTCCAAAAAGGGACACAGAGTAAGTGCCCTACTGAAGGTCCTTTTGGACAAAAGGACCTAAGCCGCAACTGAAGCTTGCCGAGGCCTTGGATGCTGCTCCGAGAAAGAAGGGCCCTGCGATTTTTGCGCGTGCTTTATGGTGGACATCGTTTCGCGAGTTCTGTCCCCAACCGCTGTTGCAGCCGGGCACACGGGCATTGCGCCAGACACCACCGCACGGGGCAGAACCTTCTCGTCCGAAGGCGCCATCTTGCGCCCGAACTTGTCCGCGGGGCAGCCGCTCGGCTGCGCCGTCAAGGAAATAGCGCGCTCCTTCCAATCGGCTGGGGATCCAGGAAAAGGGTGTCTGTATGGTGGACACAAATCGGGACAATTTTGCAACCAGTTTCATGCAGGTTTTGTTTTGGAGTTTGAGTTTGCAAAATAGCCCCTCGGTGTACCTGGCACGGGGGATTCCGTCAAAAAATGGCACACCCCTGAAAAGACAGGAAACCAGTTTGCGACTTCGTTGCAAGCCCCGCAAAAGGACCAAAAGGCACCTTGGAAAAAGGGAAGTGCCCGTTGATGACTTGGGTTACGTGTGTTGAGACAGGCTTCACATTACGTTGCACCCTCTTTGAAACAATCATGGAAGTGGACAGGGTGCTTCCCCAAAAGGAAGGTACCCCTGTCAGCTGCATGATTGTAGGGACACGGATATCATGTTGACAAGGTGAGGGACATAATTCGAACATCACATCTCCACTGCGGATGTGAAGACGGCATATTGGAGAGATGTGCACGGAGTAAATGGACCATTTGAAGAGCCGAGCCATAATCAAGACCAAACTACTGGTGGTAGGGGGATACACCCAGCCATAAATTAATAGGTGTGGCCTTCTATCCCTTTGATCCTTTAGCATTGGAGTAGACTCCAGGTTGTGATTCCATGGCACATCACGCACCCATGCGTTCCGGGGGCCCACAGTTCAAAACTTGATTGCTGTTGACCCCCCAGCAAAACGTTTAACTTTTTGTGGGTTTAGTGGAAAACACCTCTATTTCCCAAAAAGTTAAAGTCTAAAGATCCAACCCAATAGCAGTCAAGAAAACAACACACCCCCATCTTCCTATCACCGGATTGAGATCGCTCCTCCAACTCGCACCTCATGGCTTCCACGTCGCCCTTCACGCCGTTGATGGCCAAAATCTCCGAGCCCTCACGGCTTCGACCATCGTTTAAATAACCTCCTTTTGGCTTGCCTGGGATCGCATTGCAATACGGAACCCCAGAAAATCTTGGTCCTTCCTTTGATTTTCCGAACCTTTTTCCACCAACCCTACCGCTTCCTAAGTTTAAAGGGCAAACCAATCGGAATCCAGCCTTGTTCTTCATTTGAGTGTGTCTTTTTTGAAGGTCGCCTTTTGAAAAGGGGTTGGTTTAGAGGAAAAACCACCTGCAGAGTTCCCCCATTTTTGGAGAGCCCCACGCCCCCTCATCCCCCCCCCCGCCCGCCCCGCCTCCGTGACACGGGAACTTCCAGCCTCGAGCTCTCGCGCCTCGAGCTCTCGCGCGTTGTGCCGGCCGAGCAGGCCCTTCTCGCTGATGGACACCACCTGAAGCCGCTCCCTCACCACCTGCGACGCTCTGACGGTCTGACGGTCTGATGGTCTGAATTTTGAATGGGCCGCGGAGCCCAAAAACTGTGATTGTCTGTTGGTGTCCCTTTGAATGCCAACGCTACCCCTCTGAGGATGCTTTTGTTTTGGGGGGGTACAACAGTTAAAAGGGGCTTAAAGTACCTCTCACAAAGTACTTTCTTGGGCTGTTGGGGGTAGGGAACGTTGGGGGCTGAAAATCGCAGATCGTGTATCAAATTGGCCTTCTCAAAGCATGAAGCGTGGAAACTGGAGAAGCAGACATAATGAACCGCAAGACATAGTTTCCCTCGGCTTCCCTTCAGTTTTCCTTTCAAACAATCCCAGATGGGGTTGCCCTAAGGCGCACCCATGCGAGCCAAGGTCAAAATCTGTGGTTTCCAGAAAGGGCATGGACCAAATTAGGCAGTTCGCCTGCCGGGTTTCGTTGTGCAAATTCCCGTGGCAAAAGCGCGCCATGTCCTTCCCAAATATCGATTCATGGATAAACTACTGAACAGTTGGACCGAACCTCATGTCGGAAACAGAAAACTACTCGCACAGCCCAGCCACAGGTTTTGTTTGCACATACTGGGCAAGGCTTGGACTCAAACGGCCTACATTGAAAAGGGTGGCCATGTTTGGAGATTCCTATCCTTCTATTTGCTTAAGTCCCTGCAACAAAAAAACAAAACATTTGATAAACCAGAGATTATAAAACATATTTTTTTCAGCAAAGGAAGCAACTGGATTCCCAACAGCACGCCTCCAAGCTGAAGCCCCAGATCTCATCCACAGAGGATTTCTCGAGGCGCCTCAGAAATCCGAAATGGCTCCGGGGACGCGCTGTGGGAAAAAGCCTCAACTTTCGCATGGTTCTGGCCAATTGACTACCGCTACCGCCTACTCCACATATCCCTCCCCTCTCTCCGGCTGTTGCTAGTGGGAATGATTTTGAAAACCTTACATGTACTGTTTGCCATGGTAAATAAATACCTCATTTTTTAGAAGAGGGTTGACATGATAACCTGAAACAGCGTGTTTGGGAGTGGGTAAATATATCATTCCCATCCGAGAAATGGGCCGCACATTTTACCTTCATGGAGCCCACTGGGCACCCGAGAGGACAGGAACCCCACGTGCTCGGAATCATACTGTGGATGGTTGCGAAATCCATTTCGCACCTTGGGGTTTCCACGGTTGAAACCATAACGTTCATTGCTATTTACAGGGGAATCATCATTCCAGAGTTCCTTAGGTGGTGCAGGATTTCGTC
The DNA here is from genome assembly GCA_963377175.1 of Effrenium voratum. Classification (NCBI taxonomy): domain Eukaryota; class Dinophyceae; order Suessiales; family Symbiodiniaceae; genus Effrenium; species Effrenium voratum. The sequence continues at coordinate 348,620 of CAUJNA010001946.1, read as the reverse complement.
CATCCATAGTATGCGGCACCCCCTGATCCCCGAGGCCCATCGATGAACGCGCGACTCTCTGACTCGCCGACTCGGGCGCAGCTCGGGCGCAGCTCGGGCGCCGGCACTTCTGCGACGCGGCCAGGTTCGCAAGGCTCGGGCGGCTCCTTCTCGGGGCTCTCTGGCCCTTCCTGGCGTACCACGCGGCGTTTGCGACATCGGAGAATGGGGGTCTTTAGAAATCTGGGAAACTCCCCTTGCGTGACTTTCAGGACATGCAAATGTCCATGCGGTTCACCGAATCAAAGGCCCCGTACACGATCCTCTTCGACGTTCTCCTTAGGGTTGAAAAAAGAATTCGCTCGAGCAAAGAAACCCGTACAGTATGGACTCGGAAGAGCAATGTGCAGAATCCCCTGCCAGGACTCCAGCACCACCATATCGTGTTGCCCTCAAATCTGCCCCTGCCTTCCTCAGTCCCTTGCTGGTCATGCGAGGGCAAATTCGGTCTCAACACTTTCCGTGCTTCTGTCTTTGGCATGTCGCAGTGCCCAAGAGTGGTGAAAAGAATAGAGAAAAGGTTGCGGCTCAAGCAGCAAAGACATTTCAAACGCATGCCGCAGCCACGGCAGAGCTACTTTAGTGCTCATCCTCCGTAGGCGAGCGGCTTAGCTCCAGTCTTGGGGTTCAGCAGGTTGAAGCACACGAACATTGGAGAGCCCTCAGCAGGAGGCATGGCGCATTGCTCCCAGAAGCAAAGGCGAGTGCTGACGGCTGAGCACAACTTGCCTCCCTCCATGGGAGTCGCCAGCTTGGTGCCGCCCTTGATGCACAACTCTTTGAACTGCGCAGCAAACAAGGGTCGGCCGTTGGCCGAAGGTGCGGTCACACCACACCCCAGACAGAAGATGTAGTAGACCCAGAAGGTGTCTCCAAAGCCGGTGGACCAATCAAAGAGCTCCTGTCCGCTCCATCCATCACCGCCCGCCAGCTTCTTGTTGAAGCACACACAAATCGGTGAGCCTTGAGCCGGGGGCAAGGAGCACTGGTCCGTGATGCACAGGCACACCCGCATCGAAGAGCAGAAGGGATCTCCGACATCCGTCATCTCGCACCGGGAGTGAAGACAAATGTTTACTGCCTCACCTCCGCAGAACGGATTTCCCACGGCTCCGATACCCACACCTTCACAGAAGCAGTAGTTCAACCACCAAAGGTCGTTGAACATCTTGTCGCGGTCCAGGAAGGGTGAGATGTCGGACTTGGCGATATCCGGCATGGCGCTGGATCAAATTGGGCTAGTCCCTTCAAAACTTTGTTGCAATGCTAGAGCCGTCTGCGCCAATCAATCGCGCTTGAGCAAGCCTTGGAAGTCGTGCAATTCTGAGCGAAACCAGACACAAGCAAGCATTCACTTTTTGCAATCTCAGTTCGTATCTAGACTTGGCCGCGGCTCCTTTGAGCAACTTGGCCAGGGCGATGGTCGGCAAGGTAGTGGTTTTGTCCGTTTACCGCATCTCGACAGAGGCTCACCCAAAAAAAACACATACGCATGACATGGCATCACATGGCCATCTTGCTGGTTTCTATCAGGTTCATACTGGATTCCCCTGTGCATTGATGCTGGATCTTGCTGAGTTCCAGGTGCTACTAAAAGCGCGGCCGGACTTCTAAAGGAATCAGCTCTCACCGTAGCCACAACACGCACAACAGCACCACTTTGGCGCTCATCCTCCGTAGGCGAGCGGCTTAGCTCCAGTCTTGGGGTTCAGCAGGTTGAAGCACACGAACATTGGAGAGCCCTCAGCAGGAGGCATGGCGCATTGCTCCCAGAAGCAAAGGCGAGTGCTGACGGCTGAGCACAACTTGCCTCCCTCCATGGGAGTCGCCAGCTTGGTGCCGCCCTTGATGCACAACTCTTTGAACTGCGCAGCAAACAAGGGTCGGCCGTTGGCCGAAGGTGCGGTCACACCACACCCCAGACAGAAGATGTAGTAGACCCAGAAGGTGTCTCCAAAGCCGGTGGACCAATCAAAGAGCTCCTGTCCGCTCCATCCATCACCGCCCGCCAGCTTCTTGTTGAAGCACACACAAATCGGTGAGCCTTGAGCCGGGGGCAAGGAGCACTGGTCCGTGATGCACAGGCACACCCGCATCGAAGAGCAGAAGGGATCTCCGACATCCGTCATCTCGCACCGGGAGTGAAGACAAATGTTTACTGCCTCACCTCCGCAGAACGGATTTCCCACGGCTCCGATACCCACACCTTCACAGAAGCAGTAGTTCAACCACCAAAGGTCGTTGAACATCTTGTCGCGGTCCAGGAAGGGTGAGATGTCGGACTTGGCGATATCCGGCATGGCGCTGGATCAAATTGGGCTAGTCCCTTCAAAACTTTGTTGCAATGCTAGAGCCGTCTGCGCCAATCAATCGCGCTTGAGCAAGCCTTGGAAGTCGTGCAATTCTGAGCGAAACCAGACACAAGCAAACTCTCACTTTTTGCAATCTCAGTTCGTATCTAGACTTGGCCGCGGCTCCTTTGAGCAACTTGGCCAGGGCGATGGTCAACAAGGTAGTGGTTTTGTCCGTTTACGGCACCTCGACAAAAAGAAACAAAAACATACGCATGGCATGGCATCGCAGGGCGATCTCGCTGGTTTCTATCAGGCTCATACTGGATACCCCTGTGCATTGATGCTGGATCTTGCTGAGTTCCAGGTGCTACTAAAAGCGCGGCCGGACTTCTAAAGGAATCAGCTCTCACCGTAGCCACAACACGCACAACAGCACCACTTTGGCGCTCATCCTCCGTAGGCGAGCGGCTTAGCTCCAGTCTTGGGGTTCAGCAGGTTGAAGCACACGAACATTGGAGAGCCCTCAGCAGGAGGCATGGCGCATTGCTCCCAGAAGCAAAGGCGAGTGCTGACGGCTGAGCACAACTTGCCTCCCTCCATGGGAGTCGCCAGCTTGGTGCCGCCCTTGATGCACAACTCTTTGAACTGCGCAGCAAACAAGGGTCGGCCGTTGGCCGAAGGTGCGGTCACACCACACCCCAGACAGAAGATGTAGTAGACCCAGAAGGTGTCTCCAAAGCCGGTGGACCAATCAAAGAGCTCCTGTCCGCTCCATCCATCACCGCCCGCCAGCTTCTTGTTGAAGCACACACAAATCGGTGAGCCTTGAGCCGGGGGCAAGGAGCACTGGTCCGTGATGCACAGGCACACCCGCATCGAAGAGCAGAAGGGATCTCCGACATCCGTCATCTCGCACCGGGAGTGAAGACAAATGTTTACTGCCTCACCTCCGCAGAACGGATTTCCCACGGCTCCGATACCCACACCTTCACAGAAGCAGTAGTTCAACCACCAAAGGTCGTTGAACATCTTGTCGCGGTCCAGGAAGGGTGAGATGTCGGACTTGGCGATATCCGGCATGGCGCTGGATCAAATTGGGCTAGTCCCTTCAAAACTTTGTTGCAATGCTAGAGCCGTCTGCGCCAATCAATCGCGCTTGAGCAAGCCTTGGAAGTCGTGCAATTCTGAGCGAAACCAGACACAAGCAAACTCTCACTTTTTGCAATCTCAGTTCGTATCTAGACTTGGCCGCGGCTCCTTTGAGCAACTTGGCCAGGGCGATGGTCAACAAGGTAGTGGTTTTGTCCGTTTACGGCACCTCGACAAAAAGAAACAAAAACATACGCATGGCATGGCATCGCAGGGCGATCTCGCTGGTTTCTATCAGGCTCATACTGGATACCCCTGTGCATTGATGCTGGATCTTGCTGAGTTCCAGGTGCTACTAAAAGCGCGGCCGGACTTCTAAAGGAATCAGCTCTCACCGTAGCCACAACACGCACAACAGCACCACTTTGGCGCTCATCCTCCGTAGGCGAGCGGCTTAGCTCCAGTCTTGGGGTTCAGCAGGTTGAAGCACACGAACATTGGAGAGCCCTCAGCAGGAGGCATGGCGCATTGCTCCCAGAAGCAAAGGCGAGTGCTGACGGCTGAGCACAACTTGCCTCCCTCCATGGGAGTCGCCAGCTTGGTGCCGCCCTTGATGCACAACTCTTTGAACTGCGCAGCAAACAAGGGTCGGCCGTTGGCCGAAGGTGCGGTCACACCACACCCCAGACAGAAGATGTAGTAGACCCAGAAGGTGTCTCCAAAGCCGGTGGACCAATCAAAGAGCTCCTGTCCGCTCCATCCATCACCGCCCGCCAGCTTCTTGTTGAAGCACACACAAATCGGTGAGCCTTGAGCCGGGGGCAAGGAGCACTGGTCCGTGATGCACAGGCACACCCGCATCGAAGAGCAGAAGGGATCTCCGACATCCGTCATCTCGCACCGGGAGTGAAGACAAATGTTTACTGCCTCACCTCCGCAGAACGGATTTCCCACGGCTCCGATACCCACACCTTCACAGAAGCAGTAGTTCAACCACCAAAGGTCGTTGAACATCTTGTCGCGGTCCAGGAAGGGTGAGATGTCGGACTTGGCGATATCCGGCATGGCGCTGGATCAAATTGGGCTAGTCCCTTCAAAACTTTGTTGCAATGCTAGAGCCGTCTGCGCCAATCAATCGCGCTTGAGCAAGCCTTGGAAGTCGTGCAATTCTGAGCATCTGCGCATTTGGATCTTTGATTTTGAATTGCGGGGGCTTGCAAATCATTGAACTTGAGCCCACGCAAAGGCCTCATTTAAAGAGGTATCTCATAGGGTCCAAACACAGCGAGAGCAAGACCCGGCCTCCCGTGAGCTGCTCTTAGCCTCGGATGCTGGGCTCTTGGTGGGGATACGAGGCTAAAGTAGCTCGGGTATCGGGAAAGGAGCCGCTCGGGGAAGCAAAGGAAAGGAAACCAAATGAACCCCCCATCCACGCGGCACGATCCGCTCAAGCTGGGCTTGAAAACCATGAGAGGAGAGGCAAACCCCTCTTTCCAAGAATCATGAAGCTGTCAGGAGGGTTTATGAAGACCTTCCAAAAGGGGGTAGTCGGTTCACGCGAAACACTGTCGCGGTCTTAGAACTCTTGCTCTGGCACGGCTCTTGGCTGAAGACAAACGGTACCTACCAGGTACCAGAAAAATCTCCCCGACGGCAGCTTGCATTTTCTTGGAACCTGTGTTCGCAATTGCCAACTCCGACCATTGGAAGTCACCAGAGTCCTCGTCAAACCACACCCCGGCCGAACCCCCAAACTCTCCTTCTGCCAAACCCCTTTTCAGCGGGAACAAATAAGAAGGAGCCACCTGGCTAAAAACAAAACCTTGCACATTGCCCGTGAATCAAGAGAGGATCGCTGCGTGAGTTTGCTGGCAAACTGAGCATGTGGTCATGTCAAAGCTTGTCGAACCCAGGGACCCAGTTTCATGTTGCTGTCCGCTTAACACAAGCAACAACAGCCTGTGACAAAGAAGACCTTGCAAACGGAACTAGACTTGCCCACTGGCAGGCTTAGCAACATGCAGCGCAAGACATGTCGGCGGCCGATCAACAGGGTGCCAATTACCAGAGAGTTTCCTCGGATCCCAAACCTGCATTCACAGCTTTCCTCACTGGATGTTTGAAAACTGAAGGAACGTAAATGAAGCTCTGCTCTCACGAGCCATTTGCAGCTGTTACAAAATCAATTCCAGGCCGTTACATAATGAGCGGGTCTCGCCTAGTTATGGTTGAGACCAGCCCCACTAGGCTAGAAATTACCCCAGTTTTGATTGTGGCTGATATGGGTAGGTGGTTTAATCCCGTTTATCGGGCGTCATTTGAAGCTTGTAAGAGTGCACAGTCTACGTCCCTTGAAAACATCACCCTGCCAAGGGGCACTCACCGTAAATGGGCGCAAAGGTGGTGGTTTAACGCCCCCTCAAAAAGTCCTCAGTAAGTCCTATTTAATGGAGCGTCAACCCCCCTGCCATGTGATTTCTGGAGTTTGCCCATCCACAGTAGGGATCGTGGCTGCCAAAAAGCAAATTATTCATTCGATCGAAAGGGCACCACCAGGGCCTAAGCAAACTGTCCACCCGTAGTTTGGGTGGCTCGACCCGTTTTGACGAAACATTTTTTTCTGGTGGTTTTGAAATGTTTTGAAGGAAGACCAAAAGGACACTCACAATGTTTGCTTTTCTTTTGGAGAGGGGTCCAACCAAAAGAGAAATCAAAAAGAAAACCAAAAGAGAAATAATGTTTTTCTTTTAGCCAGGACATCCACACTACCAACCTAGTATGGATGGCGAAAAGAAAACCAAAAGGAGAGAACTCATCTGGAGGTTCCCTAGGTCCGCGGCTAGTTCCATCCAGGGGCAGCGCAGGCAAACCTGGCCGAGTCCAAACAAAGGGACCGGACTCGATCACGAGGAAACGGAAACAACTACATATGTCAGTCCTTCATGTATGTTGGTCTGTCTATCTGTCAGTCAGTCAGCTTTTGTGTATGTATGTCAGTACTCTAGGGATGAATGGATAGATATGTATGGATGCATGTATGCATGTATTCATGTGTGCTTGTGTCGATGTGTGTACGTGTGTATGTGTCTACGTGTGTACCAGTCGGCGTGTCTACGTGTAACGTGTATCTGTACTGTATGTAGTGTATGTAATGTGAGGTATGTAAGGTATGTACTGTACGTGCTGCATGTACTGTATGTACTCTATGTACTGTATGTACTTTGTGTACTGCATGTAGTGGATGTAAAGCATGTAATGTATGAAATGTATGCAAGGCATAATGTATGTAATATATGTAGATTGTGTAACACATGTAATGGATGCAATGGATGTAATGTGTGTAATGTGTGTAACTTGCGGTATGTGTGCAATGTATGTAATGTAAGTTGTGTAATGTGTGTGTGTAATGTGCATAACTTGCATTATGTGCGAAATGTATGTAATGTCATGTAAAGCATTGTAATGCAATGTAATGCAATGCAATGAAATGTAAAGCAATGTAATGCAACGCAATGCAATGTAATGCAGTGTAATGTAATGTATGTGTGCAATGTGATGCAATGACATATAACGTAATGCAATGTAATATCATGTGCGCATGCAATGTAATGCAATTCAAATGTACTGGAGCGTGATGCAGTGAAATGCAATGCAATGCAGTGTAATGTAATGTAATGCAATGTAGCGCAAGTGTATGGGATGTGTGTAATGTGGGTCATGGGTGCAACGTGTAATGTATGTAACATATGCAATGCTTTGTAATGTTAGGTATGGATGTATGTGATGTGCTGCACTGCGACGAAATGTGCTGTATTGTAACGGAATGTGATGCAATGTAATGTAATGTAATGTACGCATTGAATGTATGTATGTATGTATGTATGTAAGTAAGTATGTATGTATGTATGTATGTGTGTCTCTATGTATGTATGTATGTATGTATGAATGAATGAATGAATGAATGAATGAATGAATGAATGAATGAATGAATGTATGTATGTCTGTATGTATGTATGTATGTATGTATATATGTAGGTAGATAGGTAGGTAGGTAGGTAGGTAGGTGGGTGGGTAGGTGGGTAGGTAGTTAGGTAGGTAGGTAGGCGTGTGTGTGTGTATGTATGTATGTACATACGTACGTACGTTTGTGTGCATGCATGCATGGATGTATGTATGTATGTAAGTATGTATGTATGTATGTATATGTATGTTTGTATTATGCATGCATGTTCGTGTGTGTGTGTATGTGTGTGTGTGTATGTGTGTATGTGTGTGTGTATGTGTGTATGCGTGTGTGTATGTGTGTATGTGTGTGTATGTGTGTATGTGTGTATGTGAGTATGTGTGTATGTGTGTATGTATTTATGTGTGTATGCATGTACGTATGTATGTATGTATGTATGTATGTATGTATGTATGTAAGTAAGTATGTATGTATGTATGTATGTATGGATGTATGTATGAATGTATGTGTGTGATGCATGTAACGTCTGTGATGTCTGTAATGTAAGTTCCGTCTGTACTGCCTGCAATGTCTGTACTGCCTGTAATGTCCGTGTATGTGGTGTATGCCATGTCTACGTATGTAGTGTATGTAATGTCTGGAATATACGTAGTGTATGTACTGTCTGTAATGTATGTATGTGTGTAATGTGTGTGTGTGTGTATGCTCCGTCAGTGTGTTGAAAAAAACAATTATGAAGCAAGAAATTGGACCCTCAAATGGTCCAGACATACATTATTTGAGACTCTCAAACTCTCCAAAAATCAAGAAACACTCCCCACTGAAACTGACCAGCTCAGGCCTGAGAATTAGGTGTTCACGCTTTTGGGGCAGCGTGATTCCAATTTCCAAACTCTAAGCCAGCGGTGTGGTAAGTCGTCAAAAATGTGTTCGAGGAAAAACAATATCTGGGTCACCAAACATTGATTTACCTCGTGCTGCGCCTTTAGATGTAGCTTGTCTAGCGGCCTGGATACATTTGAGAACTTTGAAAAAGTAGTCCTGCGAAGGTTTGTCTCATAGCACCAGTCTTTAGCTCAGTTGGGGGTGTCATCCATGTGGGGGAAGTGCGCGTTTCGACTGGAGCTATACCCGAGGCCTTTCTTTGGGCGTACTTGATGCTTTAGCTGCAATTCGAGTCAAGGCCGCTTTGGGCTGTGCGCGGCTTTCCTTGTGGCCGCTCTCGCGAGGGACGGGGGAACGTTAAAAGGGGCACCGATGCGTCTGCATCGCGGCGTGCAACATGCGGCATTTGGCTGCAGGTGTTGGCCCGCAAGGGCCGGCTTCATCACCTTCCACAGAGACCAGGAGGATTCCCCCAAGCGCGGTCATTTTGTCCCTCCACCATCCACCGGAGGTCAACAAGCAGCCCCTGCGCAAGCCTCGACTCGCCCCAAACCCGGCCAAGTCGCGCCTGGTCCAGTGGCATAAGACTCGGCCTTTCCAGCTCGCCTGAGCAACGGACAGGCCCCTGCCTCCGCAAAGCTTTGAATTCCCTCCCCCCAGAGGTCACAAAGCCAGCCATTTGATGGCTATTGGGGCTTTTTGGTGTCTCCAAATCGGGAACCTCCTTTAAAAATGTGTGGGTTTCCTGCACATTTTTCAAACAAGCAAGGTCGTCAGGTTGGGGGAATTTGTTAGAAGAGGGTGGCCCAGAACTGGTATCAACTTCACAAGCCCAGGTGGTATCCCCAACTGCAAACTCTTCCGAAACCGATTCCACCCAGATCCGTCAACCACTCCAGAGCCTATCTGAAAGATCCCAAAGCTTTCAGCTGCTTGCGCTTGCGGTTCAAGCAATTACCAGCCCCCCCAATGGCTGTCAAATGGCGCCCCAAAAGCGCCCAAAGGCGACTTAGCAAGCGATTCGGCAGGGCTGCCCGAAAATCCCACAGATCCACTTACTTGCTCGGGAAAGTTCCACCGTTTCCAAATCCCAGGATTCCATTTTGGGGGTTCTAATCTTGAGCCACACCCAAGCCATCCGCCTTGTGCCATTTCGCGCTTGCACCGTAGCAGCACACCCCGCGGAATCCGTGGGGCGGCAGCCTTCGAATCCAAGTCTCAGACCATCGGAAAGGCACCACTCGATTCAGATTGAACAGGCTGGATCCTAGGCCCTGCTTGTTGCCACCGTTCAAACAATGGTTGGGTCAATATATAGTTACCATCGTTGACCATGCAGGTTCTCATCTACGTTGGGTCAACCTTTCTTTTGATGGGGGTGAACCCCAGGGCATTGGTGGCGTCCATGACAACGAAGGGGTGGTTCTCTCTCGTACCCAACACATCTCTTCCAGGGCCTGGGGTAGAGTTTGGCCAGGCGACTCACTTTGGAGATCTCTGGAGAGGGTCAATTCGAAGACAAAGCAGCAAAACACACAAAGGCCTGTGGTTCTCCCGTTTGGCAATTCAAACCCCTTATAGAAGAAATCAAGGGACCAGATTCTGTGCAAAACAAGAGGCAAAAGCTCTTCAGCCAAACATGTGCTTGTTGCAGAAAGAACAACCCGTTAAAGGTAACCAATAGGGCCTTCCCCTGAAATCTCAACCCACCAGAAACAGACTCCCTGACAAGCCCTTCACCCAAGCTCGTAGTCTGAGAATGGGGTGGGTGTCTTTTTTGCTGCCATAAGGCTCTCGATTGTTTTGAGGCGTTCAAAATGGGTCGTTTTCAAGCACCCTGAGGGGTCCGGGCTTAGGGGTTGTTGAAGGACGACCAAGAACTTGAGACGAGTAGCGCAACTTTGCCACTTTGGAGATATGCTGTGTTCGGGGGAGGGCCACTTGCTTGGGTCATGGAACACTTCCCACCCTGTACACCACAAGGTTTTTGGAAGACTACGGTCCTCTTGAAAAGGCGTCCTGTCCGAACCAGCTCGCCCCTGTGACTCTGCCGATTTCCGCTTGCAATTCGGAGTCAGCGATGCATGAGTACCCCTGGCCCTTGGTTTTATGCCAACATTTTTCTTCGGGGTTTGTACCTCAGCTGTTGCCTCAGGTCAAACATGACAGGTAATTACAGTGGGAACCCCGTCTTTATGACTTATGACTTCACTTGGGGCCACTCGCACAAAGTGGCCCCACAGCTAAGCGTGCCATAGGCAGATATGTGTGGTCCAAATCGTTGTTGCCGTAAAGGAAATGACAAATTTAGTGAGTGCCCTGGAAAGAGTGGGAAATTGAGTGAGTTCCACCATGTCCATTTTGACTGCTGGGAAAAGCCAAAACAAACATGACATCATCAAAGGAAGCTTAGAAGTAGAAGGAACTAGGAACTACAAATCTACACACCTTATATCTTTGAAACTTCCGCACGGCTTGGCCGGTTCTACTGGTATATCCGGTGTTCCCCGGTTGGTGGCCCACTCCCGGATGGACTTCCTTTTGCCGGCCTCAGGGGTCGGCAGCCAGGCGGCACTTTCTGCTGCCTCAAAGCAGATGTCAAAAGTGTGGCCTCTTCGACCCTGGCAACCAACCCGAAGTTCCATGCCTTGTTGGTGTCCTGGATTGGTTTTGATGGCTAAATTGGTTTGGATTGGTTTGGGTTGGCGGGTCGACGGTCGGTCGGCTGCATGTTGTTCGGTGTATATCGTTTTGTGCACAACTCTGCATTAAGCACGGTGAGCTCGCCTGGGGGCACTACGATGTCACCAATGACGCAGTTGCCTTAGATTAGGGATTGCTGTGCTCAGGTGGGTGAAGTATATATTGTAGAGTGCAATCTGTTTGTGGGGTTGTGGGGTACGTGAAAACCAAAATAAGCTGTGATCATAGGACAATGAGTTCGCCCCTTCTTGCTACGGGCAAACTTAAGGGCCCTTCTCAGTATCCCCTTAACCGGCGGCACGTTTCTTGGAATCCAAACCAAAACAGGGCTAATCCCCGATCCATCTATGCAAACTACAATACTATAATAAATCGCCCACCGGGAAACATGGACCCGTGAAAGCAATCTTCACTCTGGGTGACGTCGCAAGCAGCCCTAGTGACATTGCTACAATGGCTGCTACAATTTGCCCGGATGCATACAATACACATTGTACCCACAAGGCAGAAGGTATACCCCCCAACCTCCGTACAGTCCTTGGAGTCCTCCCAACACCAGTCAATATTCAGAAGCTCGGCTTGCCACACCCGCTTCTCCTGTTTGTTTCTGGTTGATTCTGCTTCAATTGGAAATAGGCAAGCCGGCAAAGCGACTTCACGAAACAACATGTCAAAATTGGGGTGCCCACAAAATCAGATACTGTCCGTTGGTGTCCCCGTAAACCAACCTAACAGGGTACCCTCAACAAAGAAGAACACCCTCCTGATCCCCTTGTAATTAGATAGGGCTTTCAATCCAGCGTGTGAAGTTTCACCATCCGCATGTGGTTTGTGTGTGAGTGTGCTTTTGTTTTTACATGATCTTGAAGGGTGTAGACTTCAGGTTTGGGGGGTAGCCGGCGCATAAACCTTGAGGAACTCGCTGCTCACGATTTGCCCTCTCTGCCAAATGTTTTTAACTCATTGGCCCCTTACCCGGGTCCGAGTACCTGGTGCTTCAATTCCTTCTAACCCCTAAGAGACAATCCTCAACGGGCTTGGACCCTACCCTTTCCCAGGCTAACATGGAAGCTCTCTGGACCCCGAAATGGAAGACTTGGTTCCATTTAGAGACGCCTTCTTGGAGCTTCCATGTGGCCATGGGTCATGACCTATGCCTCCATTTTGGGGCGGATGAAAAGCCATGTACCACCTATTTTGATGTTCACCAGGGGTGTCCGGGGTTTTGACCCACAGCCGTGTTCGTCTAAGGGAGTCCTCCCCCCACTCTCAGGCCTGCTGCGTGCGCTGGAGCTCCCTCAAGGGATCTTCCGTGGGGAGCAGCCTACGGAGAGCAGGACGAAAACAAGAAATAGAGTATACCCTTATCAATATATCAGTATATTATATATATATATTAAAAGTATTGTATGTAATAAACATTTAACACGTGACATACAAATAAGATATCTGTCTGTTGTTCATCTATCTACTCTATTCAAGTGATTGTGGTCATATCAACCATCTGTCCACGGGGTGGTGTGGGGCGAAAACTCCGTTCAGTCTCCTACAAAGGGAACCCAACAGAAGGGCGTCTAAGCATGAAAAAAATGATTCGTGTGGTTGCTTCTTCCGCCGAACAGTGGGGAGTTCGCTGTTCCCCGTGATAAAAAGAAAAAAAAAAAAAAACTATCACAACCCTCCGGGTTTGTCCTGCAACACACATGCCAACTTGGGCCTGGCCAGTCTTCATACTTACTTTTGCTGTGTCTCCCGGTTCTCATGGCCTGTCAAAACAAGTAATCCTTTGGGGCACAGCTTTCAAAAAACATACATGGCAGGGATTTGCGACCCCCCAAAAAAAAACAAAAAAGGCTTCGGTGTTCCTTTTGGTTCCCCTTTAAACCGAAATGGAAAAGGGTACTGAGGACTTGCCGAGCGAGCCTGCGAACCAGGTGGCAGGGTCTGAGGAGCATCCGCCTCGATCGAGCGAGCGAGACCTTGGGCTTTCATTTAAGGTATGGGTCAAGAAGAAGAGGCTTACTTATACTCGGCGGCAATGAGTGGCAATAAGTGAATTTGCAGCTCTGGGTTCTGAAGGCGAGGCTTCTTGTTTTATGCCACATGTAACTACACACATGCCTTGTTTGTTGGAACCTGGTTTGGCCCCCTGATGGTTGCGGCCAACAACTAAACATGCACAACTGAGCAGCGCACAAAACCCTGTTGCTTTGATTGAAGTCTATGTCCCATGAAACCTGATAGAACCGCCTGATGTTCATTGCCAGCGGTTTTGGGCGCCGGTTGCCTTCAAGGTCAGCCGCGAAATTCTCAGGCCGCGACTCCTCGCCTCAAATCGGAGCGCTTGCGCGGCCCGACCCAGGACTCGAGGCTTCGAGTCTCCATTAACTACCAACCCACCCCCAGAGGTTTCATGGCATATGAAGCCACTTTATGACCATGCAGAGGATTGACTACCACCAACCCCCAACTCGCTATCAGGGGTTTCATGGCAAATGAAACCACTTGATGACCATGAGGACTGTAAAGGATATGCACCGTCACACTGGGGCTAGCTGTTTGTGGGCAGGAAACCGCTTCGCGCTTTTTGAGGCTGCGTGCGGGGTGGTCCTTTCGCAAATGGCAAGTTGTTTTTTCTGGTTGACCAAATTGGGTTTGCCTCAAACAGAAATCCATTTCTGCATGTTCCATAGATTTGTTCAATACAGGGTTTCTCAAAATAGGATTCGAAGCCCTTGTGGCTGGTAGTCAAAAGGAACCGTTGTCATTTTAGGTGACTAGTAGTTGGAGAAATAACCCAATAAGGCGTTCAAAGGACAACCCTGGTACAAGGTGTACCGTTCGGGTTGCGGGCCTCCCAAATAGGGGCAGAACGCCTCTGCGGACATATCAGCTACAAGACCACTGGGAGTAACATGGAGCTACAGTGGATGCCCCTACCATATTGCATGTAGGGGTTCAAGGGGAAGATTTGAAATTCACAATAATGTATCATGGCTTTGTGGCTGAGTATGGTTGGTGTACGACATGGATATGGGCGTATCCACTGCAGGGCACCTGGCCAAGCCTTGATGGGTGAAACTCGTATCCTGCCGGCCTGTACACCGGGAGGTGGCATCGGATCTGAGTGAGATCAGCCTCACCCCATCCTTTCTTCACCAAGCTTCTCAAAAGACCAATTGGCTTCTCAAGCAAATGACGTCTCAAAGGAACGTGTGCTTCTCCAAACTATACCGCTGGTGGATCGTTTTCATTTAGCGTCTCCTCAACACCGGACGCAACATGGGAAAGATTCGGCGTCTGGTTGGTCCAAAGCCAATGTCAAACCTGATAGTCTCACTTGCCTGGCAAGAAACGTAGAGTGCCGTAGCTGAGCGGGCATGACTTCTCCTTAGAGACCCTTTGGTGGCCATCGTGTGGGGGATTCATGTCCACCAACCACTTTGGAGGCTTCAACTCGTTAAAAGGAAAAACAACATAGCCAGAGGTCGATGTGTGGCAGAGTAGCACCTAGACTCAGTCCTTTTGATGGCCTTGGGACAAGTGTGAGGTGAATGATGACCCCTGACTACTGAACCCAAGAAAGAGTAATCCCAGTTTAATGGTTGGATTCTGTTTCTTTCGGGCAACTTGGCCTCTAATTAACTGGGGATTCATCCGAGGTGCCTGTTGGTCTCACATTGCTGCCAAGGCACTGACACAAAACTCCTTTAGGAAACCGAAGGAAACCAAACCAGCCTGGAACCTGAAGCAAACTGTTACAAACTGTGGCCTCCCAAACAGCAACTTCCTATCTACTTTATGGAAACTCGCAGTTTGGGAAACCACAATATATTTGAATGGGATTAAATGTTTGCTTCAGGTTCCAGGAGGCAACGCCCCTAAACAGTCCGTGTTTTTTTTTTTTCTGAAACAGTCTACACCTGGAACCCTCACCTCTCGACTCTCGACCCGAAACGCGCAAACCGAAGAGCGAATTCGCCGCTCACTGCGCGGCCGCGAGAAACCCAGCGGTGCACACCGCAATGGCCCCCAGCAAGCACAGCTGCGAGCCGCGCCGGTGGCCAGAAACCGCGCCCTGGCGGGCTGCATGAAAGGAATCAGTCTGCATGATCCAATGGGGTGCGTATCCCGGAGGTAACATCGTGTTAGAGGGGTCTTGGGTTTGCAGCACGTGAGTCAAAGCCTGGTGCTAATGACATCTATCGAAGGACAGAATAGGCATGGAGTAAGCGCGGAATAGGCATCGAATAAGGGAATAGGCATGGAATAGGCCTCCTTTGCCTGTCTGGGCTGCTTCATCCAACCGGGTGTTTGTAAAATATGCGCAC
This sequence comes from Effrenium voratum, assembly GCA_963377175.1. Classification (NCBI taxonomy): domain Eukaryota; class Dinophyceae; order Suessiales; family Symbiodiniaceae; genus Effrenium; species Effrenium voratum. The sequence goes on along the minus strand of CAUJNA010001946.1, from coordinate 333,315 downwards.
AGAGTCTCCATGGTCCTTGAAGAAATCTGTTGATATAGCCAAATGTAATGCGAGACCCTATGTTTAAGCAGGAGAATTGGATTTCCCCTTCAAAAGCTGCAATTTGCTGGTGGTGTCCATTCAAACTGCCACTTTGGAGGTGCAACAAGGGAAACGGAGACGACCTTGTTAAAGGGCCTCAGAACCTCCAGGTTGGTCTTAAATGTCACAGGAAAGGCTGATTGGACTTACAGGTTTCCTTTTGGCGAGCCCCTAGAACACTCTGAAAAGGAACTGGATATAAAATCAAAAAAAATGAAGAGCCCGCAGCCCCCATATGTGGTTCAATACACCTGGAAATGGCCCGCTCCCCCCACCCCGAAAACAAACAAAACCGTCTTTCCAAAAGAAACAAAAATACAACATCCAAAACTCCGAAATCAAACATACCCTTCTTCCAATCTGTGTCCAAGCCTCTCCTGTCCACTTCTATGGCTGGACAAAAATGTGACTCAGCTTTTGTCCCCAACAAAACGATGTTCTGGTCCATATTTAGTGAACCTTTCAATGTAGCACACATTCAAAAGAGATCCCAGACAAAGGGGATATGACTGCACATGGAAGGCTCAAACCTTCCTGGCCAGAAGCTCCAGAGTAGTTGCAAATGCTTGACCATCCTCATGCTTTTCGCCCAGAATGACCCGCGAGTGACACTCATGTTGACCCCTCATACATCTCATACCCCCCCAGTTGTTAATCAGGGAACCCCCTCCGCCCCAGCTTCTGGCTTTAACCCCCATCTGTTGCAAATCAAATCGGTAAGGCGTCTCTTAGCACCTCTTTTCATCCGAAGCCTCAAGACCCATGATGCGCGGGATCAAAAAGCCTTAAGCACCGGCCCAAACTTTGAGCATGGAGATAGCAAATGCATTCCAACCGGCCAAGGTCAAATACATCGTGCAAAGTGGACAAGCAACATTCCAATTTTGTCAGCCCTTGTGTGATTATTCCTAAGAGTGTGGGGAAAAGCACAAATATCGATGGCAAGATTGTTCATGCCCAGAGTATGTCTAAAGCACCTCCGGCAATCATTGGCTTGCCACTCCCCTGCGCTGTCATCCTGAACTAGCTCCTGCTCTGTAGCAGCCAACCCGGATGTTCGCCCCGAAGAAAACTGGCAGAAGCCACGTTGCCCAGTGTCGAGGCAAAGCCTTTCCATGTCCTGCCCAAACAGAGCAAAACCACCCACGTTGCTGCTGAATGGATTGGCATGCCAGAGAAACGCTACTGGGTGAGCGCTGAATAGTCCCATGCCAGAATCTTGAGTGCGCGAGAATAGTCAAATGCTGAAGAATCGGGCATGACGATCATGCAAAGTGTCCAGCCTAAGCCAAAACCCCAAAGCATCCCTTTGGGGAAACAAACACCTCAGGCAATGCTGCTGAATGGCAAAACGGCCTGGCGATGCCAAAATCGGCAGAAGACCCCAGCTTAAATCGGCAGATACCCTCCGTTTCAAACCAACTCCCAGCTTCGGCAGCCTGGCGATGGTCCGACGTCACTGAGGTAGTGCTTTCGGACTCGACGCTGCTCAGCTCCTCCTGAGTCGCATACAATTCCAGCCCCAATCAAGGTGAATATGTTCAGTTTCCTCCATTTGCTTAAGTCCCCTGCAAAAAAGAGCTCAGCGGTGATAAACTCCTTGAACAACCAACGGAGGAAATTCAAACCATGTTCAGACAGTAGAAGTCAAGGTGAATATGTTCAATCAACACGTACTTTGGCATGAACAATCAGGGGTAGACTGTGTTCACAAAGATCAGCTTGGTGTTGCACAAAATACTCACTTTGTTTTGGGGTAGCTTTTGAAGAAATCGGTTTTCCATGGAAAATACATCTTTTCTTAGTAGAGGGTTGACATGATACCCGAGAAAAATATATTTGGAGCGTATGAGGATATGTATAAATATGAAATGAGGGTTTCCACTGCCACTACCCCGAAACCGCGATGACGCACAGCTGAGCTCGGGAGTGCAATTCACATGTGTGGGACAGATTATAATTTCACCCTCTCTCTTCTTCTTTTTGGGGGGGGACCATCATTTCACCACACCTTCTTCTTGACATGACTCGCCTCGAGTGTCGACACCCAAAAAAAAGCGGTCTTCCTTGATTTCTGCAAGGGATCGGCAAAGCCCCAATTTTTTGGGGGACAACCATGGGTTGGGGGGGGATATTGAAAACCCCTCAACACGAAGCTCGAGTCCAGGCTCCGTGACCCAAAAAGCTGGTGGGCTCCAACACAAAGAGTTGCTCTTGGAGATCCGAACGAGTAACATCGGAAAGTGCATTTCCTACACCTGTCGTAAGTGTTGCTGCAACATCTGTCATATGTTGTTGCAACATCTGTCAAAAAAGAAAAAGAAAAAAACACTTCTGCCCATTGGAAGCACACCCCCATCCGCTTTTGAAATATGTGGGTTTGCTCCTTCGGGATGAGCCGAAGACTTGGTTTCATGCGACCCTGGCCCGTCCAGGGGCCTGGCTGGTACTTCGAATTCAGCCGAGCAAGCTAAGCTGTCTGCGATCCAAAGTGGTTGCTTCCCATGACTATTTCATCACTGCGAGGATCTCCTCGGCATCGCAGAAACTGGCAAACATCCCCATTAAATCACTAAGATTCCCTTGGTATCACAGAATTTGGCAAAACAAATGGACAAAAAATCCCCCACCCATGCGCCAAGCTGGAATTCCGCTCCTCCCGGCACTCGGAGCTTTCTCGGCTTTCGCTTCTCGGTGCGGCTCTCGCATATGCCTCGAAGCCGGCCACGCCGCAGGTGACGAGAGCGACCCCCAGCACGCGCTGGAAGTGCACTGCCACCCCGAGCCTCGGCGGATTCGATTCAGCTCACTTCGAAATCCCCACCCTCCAAGGAAACCCGAACACAATTTGCGTGTCATTCTTCGGAGACCCCCAAAATGGTGGTGTTCCCCCTGATTAGGCGGTTCCCTTTCAAACCACGACTTCAAAAAGAGAATGATGCACCCAAATAGTCCACCCCTGATTAGTACAGTTCTCCGGATTAAGTTTGCATTATGATTTGCCTATTGGTTTTTAACGGGTGGTCCCCTCGGTATCCCAGGCAAGCCACCAAAGTAGGGAGCCCTTTGCCGTGCTATGCTGGTGTTTGAAGGGCCTTGTTCACCTGCAACACCGGACATGAGATTCATGCGAGGGTTGCTTACATTGTGTTCCCGCGCGGCTTCCCGCAGGCAGTTCAAACGCTAAGCCGGCGTTTGAACATGTCCTTTCTAGACATCACCCCGTAAGGAAACTGCCTTGCAATTCACCAAGGGATAAAAGGGACATGGTTGACACCAAGAGTTGATGCTTAAACAAAAACGGGACACCCTTTGGCAAGCTTGCGAGGGCTCAAGCTCCGTTGTTTTTGTTCTAGCACCAAAGAAATGTAGCCTTGGAACAGCGCCAAAGGAAACGGATGTTGAGACGGCGATCAACCGGTTTTTTCTTAGGTCCCTCACGGTGATCATGATAACGTGCTTTCTGTCAATTGAACCAACCCCACCCCTCTTCAAGCATTTTGCACCACCATGTTCCGACCCCACAAACAATCAAAAATCAAATCCAAAACGAGGCGTTTCAACAACGAACAGTCTACAAAAACAACCGCCCCCGATAAAAATGTTTTCCTTGTGGTTTCCCTGGGAAACCAATCCAAAAAATACTGGGGCACCCTTAAGAAAGGACCCACTGAGACCCCACCCGTGTCAAGGGGCATCGCATCCAGCACCAGTGAGGCAGGCAGGCCCAGCAGCACGAAGAGGCGGCAGGCCAGCGGGGATACCACCAGCATTCCCCAGGCCAGGGACAGGTTGAAAGCCATGTTGGCCACCATGTTGATGCCCAAGTAGCCCCAACCACACCTGTAGCAAAAAACAACTTGGCGACATCCCCAACCTGAACCTCCTGTAACCTGCTCCCAACAACCCCAGAACGAGTTTTGGGCATCGTTCAACTTAGGAACAACTTGTCGGCGCAACTAATCCTGACATACACCTAATCCATTCAACCCCCACGGCTCACCAGACGACAAACAGACACACACACACACACAGAGTAGGAGGGGATAATTGAAAACAACAACTCTAAGGTCGCACAAGTAGGTTCATCCACAGTGGTAAACACAAAAATAGGTTTTGGGCAAAGACCTAAAAGGCCTTTTTGAGATCCCAAGATTCTTAGGCTAGTATGCAACCTGTGCTGTTGCAGCGTTGCAGGGCGCCATTATTGTGGAGTTGAAGAGTTTGATGAGTCGCCGAGTGCTTCGTTTGGCAGGGTGCTACGGCAAGTCGCTTCCAAAGGCGGCGTGACTGCTGTTGGAGGGTGTGGCGGGTGCTGAGCCAGGTCGTTTTGTTCAGGTTGCTTGCCCTGTTCGGCAAAACAACCAAAAAACGGGCGTGTCTGGGAACTTCAGGGCGCTAGTGGCAGAGTGCGTCCGTGAGCCTCGGGTGCTGCTAATTAGGGTGGAGGATACGCAGCAACAGATTCGCTCTCCAGGCTGTTTATGAAAACTCTATATTGGACCATTGGGAATCCTTGGCTGTCCAAAACCCGTATCAAGGGTTTTATTGCGAAAGGAAAACCAACAGTACTCCAAACCAAAAGGAAACCACAGGGAAACAAACATGAACCAACATGAACCAACATGAACCAATATGAACCAACATGAAACCAGAATCCCAAAGCGAACCAGGTCCATGTTCCAGGCGAAGGCACTCATCCTCGGGCAAGCCCAGCTGAGAACTTGGGAGGAATGGCAAGGCCAGCCCCCCGACCACTGCTACGGACATGCCCTTCACCTTAGCTCGACCCTCGAGCCACGCTCAAGGAAACAGTTCCCAAAAACCGGTCCAACACAAATCCAAATGGTCCTTCATGTGCCAAAGGCCTTGTAGGGTTGTATCATGCGCCCCCCATTTTGGGGGGGGGGTCCACTGTTGCGGGGTCGTTGACAACCATAGCATCTGTGGATGCAAATCCCCGTGGAATACATCGAGCGAGTTGTGACATTGAAGGCGGGCCAACACGAAACTAGCGATCCAAAAGGAGGCCGGAGTTTTGACAACCCATGTTTGGTGGGTCACATCGGTTGTGTTGCCCTCAGGGTGGAGATGTAGCTTCTTCATTTGCAAGCATGCGGTCCGTCCAGTAGGATGCAACTCTGCTGCATCCAGTATCAAGATTTAAATCCAACAAATCAGCCACAGGAACATCACGGAACATCTGTAGCAAGTTTGACGTAAAGAAAAGTACTTTCGTAAATTCAGAAAAAAGGCCATGTAAGATTCTATCAGATCTGGGCAAAAGTCAAAACCAGAGACACCGGCAAATGGTTGTCATCTGGGTGAAATGAACCCAGGCGTGGGCCCAATGGTTTGTTTCCCTTCGTCCCTTCAAAACTCATCGTGTGGGGAACTGTTGGAGGTCTGAAGAGAAATGCGCTGGGTTGAAAAACATCCCCCAACCCGAGCAAAGCAGCTAAACATCAGCAGAACAATGAAAGATCCAACAAAACAAACACAGTCTTCCCTAGGCATCATTGGACCCTCCTTTGAAGGTGAAAGGGGACCTCCGTTGCAAGGTTTAGGGCTTGAAACAGCCTACCTGAGGGCTCAAGCTTGCTTGGGCTGGAACCCAGGCGTCCTTGTGGTGGGCAAATACATGGATGCCGCTCCCTGATTACCAGACTGAAGCCAGTAGAATCCATCGATGTTCATTGACAAGCTGAAGCCAGAAAGGACATGCTTGGACTGGAAGGCCCCTGAAGCACATATTTCCTGAAGGGACCTTCTGGTGGGGTTCCATGTGGGATTTGTAACAAACAAACAAACAAACAAACACCTTTTCTTCATTCTCAGAATCCAGTTCCGGCAAAAGGGCCCCCCTTATCCTTTAAGCCAAACCCTAGAGAGCCAACGGTACATGATCAGCCATGAGCATCATGAGCAGACACCGAACTACACGCTGCCTTTTCCGTCCTCAGACGTAAGGGATGTGGTTGCACAAAACAATCAAGCCTACAAAAACAATCGTACTTATTTGCGCCTTTTCAAGGAAGCACAGAAACAATGCTTCTGGCAACTTAAAAGGGGAGATGACACACAATTCTTTCACAATGGACCTACCTGGGCCGTGACACAAGCACAAAGCTGTGGTTGTCAATGCCAAGCGACACTACGGCTGTCACAATGTACAAGCAATGGTTCAAGCAATCTCTCCACAATACGCAAAGCGCCAGACAATGCGCAAAGCGCCAGACAATGCGCAAAGCGCCATATCTTGCCCTCTTTGAACATGTGACTCGTCTGGCAAAGCAACCCAACAAGCAAAACAAAGCTCAAGGGTTTGTTCTGAAAGGATAGGCCACTCAACAAGTTGAACGGCATCATCCTTTAAGCCAAACCCTAGAGAACCAACGGTACATGATCAGCCATGAGCATCATGAGCAGACACCGAACTGCACGCTGCCATTTCCGTCCTCAGACGTAAGGGATGTGGTTGCACAAAACAATCAAGCCTACAAAAACAATCGTACTTATTTGCGCCTTTTCAAGGAAGCACAGAAACAATGCTTCTGGCAACTTAAAATGGGAGATGACACACAATTCTTTCACAATGGACCTACCTGGGCCGTGACACAAGCACAAAGCTGTGGTTGCCAATGCCAAGCGACACTACGGCTGTCACAGTGTACAAGCAATGGTTCAAGCGCCAGACAATGCGCAAAGCGCCAGACAATGCGCAAAGCGCCAGACAATGCACCAGTGCGACAATATGCATGAGGCACGACTGCAGCCTGTAGGCTGTCAACAATGAAACAACCTCAATTGGCAAAATGCCGGACAATGAATGATGCCGGACAATTGTGGGCTTGGGCGGGCGGGAGTGAAAAACAAAAACGTCTGGCGCTCCCACCCTACCTTGCCCTGAGCCACACACTCTGGCAGGGACATATCTTGCCCTCTTTGAGCATGTGACTCGTCTGGCAAAGCAACCCAACAAGCAAAACAAAGCTCAAGGGTTTGTTCTGAAAGGATAGGCCACTCAACAAGTTGAACGGCATCATCCTTTAAGCCAAACCCTAGAGAACCAACGGTACATGATCAGCCATGAGCATCATGAGCAGACACCGAACTGCACGCTGCCATTTCCGTCCTCAGACGTAAGGGATGTGGTTGCACAAAACAATCAAGCCTACAAAAACAATCGTACTTATTTGCGCCTTCTCAAGGAAGCACAGAAACAATGCTTCTGGCAACTTAAAAGGGGAGATGACACACAATTCTTTCACAATGGACCTACCTGGGCCGTGACACAAGCACAAAGCTGTGGTTGCCAATGCCAAGCGACACTACGGCTGTCACAATGCACAAGCAATGGTTCAAGCGCCAGACAATGCGCAAAGCGCCAGACAATGCGCAAAGCGCCAGACAATGCACCAGTGCGACAATATGCATGAGGCACGACTGCAGCCTGTAGGCTGTCAACAATGAAACAACCTCAATTGGCAAAATGCCGGACAATGAATGATGCCGGACAATTGTGGGCTTGGGCGTGCGGGAGTGAAAAACAAAAACGTCTGGCGCTCCCACCCTACCTCGCCCTGAGCCACACACTCTGGCAGGGACATATCTTGCCCTCTTTGAACATGTGACTCGTCTGGCAAAGCAACCCAACAAGCAAAACAAAGCTCAAGGGTTTGTTCTGAAAGGATAGGCCACTCAACAAGTTGAACGGCATCTTCTTTGTTGTTGAATTTCAAGGTAAACCACCTGGGAGAAGAAAAAGGCGAAAAGGGCACCGGCTGTCAGGGAATCCCTCTTCATTCCCTACCAAATGAATCAGCAAGTTGTTTCTCTTGCGCCCAGGTCACCATGAAGTAGGTGAAGAGCACCTGCCAGCTGCACCCCTCCGCGAACATCAGCTTAAAGCAGACCATGTACCTCGCACGGCTCGCCGGCTCGACTTGCCAACCTGTTGCCCAGGGCGCTGTTTGTGGTGTCGAGTTTCAAGGAACCCGCTCCAAAGACAACAAGAAAGGTGCACAGCTGGAGGTCTGTGACTTTGGGGTGGTGACTAAATAGTCGCCAGCGCAACAAAGGCATTCTGCTTGCAAACGCGAAAACCAAGCCTGACCTCTCTCTCTGCGTGTGTGTCTGTGTTTCTGCTCGTCAAAACAAGTCTGGGTTTCACAATTTGGAAAATGATGGTGCAATTCAATGATACCAAAGTGGCTGATTCCCATGGCCGATTCCTAGACTAGTTTGTATGTTTCCCATAAACGTCGTCACTCAACGGAATCCAATTCAAAATGGGTGTATCCCAAGGTGCTTCCATTCCCTCCATGTGGCAAACACGTTGCGAAGCATTCCGCCGTGGACGGGTAGAACTGTTTGGCCCGACACCAAAGGAAGCTTCGCAGTTGTCCACACCTTTGGTCGTATCAAAGGAGGGTCCCCTGCCTAAAACGCCAACCTCCAAACGGATCTACCCAAAACCCATTGGACACGGATCTACGCCAAGGGGTTCAAAGGGCACCCCCTGGGTGCCACCCATTGCCACGGGCTCAAACGGCAGACGAGCAGACGACTCTGTTTGGTCGTGGAAATAGCTGTGGTGGTACAGAAAACGGCCATCCCTATGAGTGCTTGATCATTTTAAAGGTCCGTTGGTCACTCACCAGAACCTGGGATTTTTGCTTCAACCCGTTGTCTTGCATGTGTAAAGATTGAGGGGACCCACCAAAAACGGCCTTATTTGTTACACGACCCGATTTGCTGGCTTCCTTTTGCTTTTGGACGGAACATGGCGCTTCTGTTCGGTTTTCCTGTCAGTTTCCCCCAAAAAATCAAGTTGATGGTCCAGGCCACAGGGCCGCGGTGACGCAGGTCACCACCACCAGCAGGTCTCCCAGGAGCGGCATGGACCCCGAGCAATGCCCCTCGTGGCATGCCTCGGCCAGGGAACTTCGAGAGGCGAAGAGAGGCAAAGAGAGAGAGAGAGAGAGAGTGCTCCCTATATTTCCCCTTAAAACATCCCACCCACCAAGGGACACTCACCTTTCACGGGCCCAAAAGGTGATGTTTAAAACCACCAAAAAGGGAAATATAGGGACCCCTGAGGGAGAAAGAGGGAAGAGTCGAAGCTTCAACAAAAGTGTTCCCCTTCTTTTGAAACTTCCGCCCCTGGGCCCTGCTAGATGTTGTTGCCGACCATTTGGATGTGTGAAAAACCCCGTCGGCAAAATAACGCGTGGTTTCCTTTGGTCTTCCTCTAGAATCTGGCAAAAGAGGGGTACCCACAAAAAAACAACACAATGGGTTTGTCTCACAATGAAAGCACCCCTGCCAAATGGTGGCTCTCCTCTTGGTGTCCATTTAAACCACCCGCCACCCACCCCCCCCCCCCCCGGCCCGCCTGCACATCACTGCGGGCTGTGAGCACCGACCCTGCGATGGCCACGCCCAGCCACAAAATCTGGCAGATCCCGTAGGTCTCCTTCAGGAAGACGTACGAGAGACCTGCGCCCGAAATGCAAACTGCCGCCGAATGTTTGAAAGTTCCATTTCTCGAGTCTTCCCAAGGGAAGATTTAACCATACATAGAATTCCAGGGATCACCCCCTCCCCCAAATCTATTCTGAAGGGGGTGGGGATGTTTGAAACAAAACCACACCCCGCACGCCACATGGCCATGCATTCTTCAATTCAACCCTTTGCTGGCCACCATTTAAAGGGGGATTTGTCCGGCAACCACTATTGAAAGGGTTCCCTATTGAAATTCATGGGCACATGCAGAATTAAAGGAAGGAGCCTGAGAGGATTCCCCTGGTGGGGCCCGACACAAACAAAACGACCTGAGCCGGCCTGAAAAAAGCGACGCAAAAAATGCGTTAAATGCCAACAAATCAAAATAAACTACCCACACAAACGCAGAATCGGCGGCAGGAGCCATTGAGACCCATTGAGCACACCAAACAGCACTCCGAGCAGCACCCTGAGCAGCACCAACAGCACCGTGCCTGCACCCCCGAACAAGCCAAACAAACACCGCCAGCAACCACCGCACCGCAGCACCTTGAGCAGCCCTGCAACAGCAACCTGGCCCGAACTCGCAAATTAGCCTGCCCGTCTTCAGAAGTAAGAACCCCTGATAGCTTTCAGCTACCTGGGGAAACACACAAACATGGTACCATGGTACCTTCTTCTGGAGACGACCCAACGCCGCCCATTTTTGATTGCCCACTTGTTGCCATTGCCAGTTACCTTGAACAAGCGATACAACAAGTACGTACCCCAAAGCAGATTTTGTGGAAGGAACATGTGCAACCCTTAGGCTTGAACCCAGTACTCGGTTCCCCCGGGGCAATCCTCGCTGTTCAGTCGACCCCTTTCAGCTGCGAGCGGAATCTCCTGTTGGTGGATTCGACTGGTTACCGGCTAAGGAACGACGATCCAAGGCCAAGGTAATGTCACAGTTGTTAAATGTTGACCCCAGATGAATCAACCCCAGTTTACCAATATGGGTGTGTTCCCCTCCAAAAGTGATGATTCCAAACTAAACCCAGGAACATCCCCATATTCGTCAACCGTGGTTTGATTCGTGTGGGGTCGGCGTTAGTTGTGAGGCAGCCGTGGAACTCCCGCGTCTCGTGCAAAATGCAACAACGTACTATGTTTGCCAGTGGGGCAGAGTTGGATGTTGCTTTTTTGGATCCACCGCTGAGCATGAAAACAACCAAAACAATTGCAAACAGAATCCCCCCACATTGTTTAAAGTTTAAAAGGAACTCCGAGTTAAACGTGAATTTGGGACGTTCAACACCGCCCCCAGTGAAACTTGTCCCTCTTGCTTTCCTGTGGATCTGTCCCTTCGTTGAAGGGGGCAAAAAGGATGATTTGTGCTTGGCCCCCCTCTCAGGTGCACCAACTAATCATGGTAAATTTCAAGTGATTGTCCCATGTCCTTTGAGAGCTTTTGTTTTAATTGTGAAGGAAAGCCACAATGAAAATGCCCGAAACACACGGAGCACCAATCAATCCCCATGCCCCGAACCCAAAGACATATCCCCGCGGGGTTTCCTGCGATGCAGACCGGCGTGAGCTGCTCCAGCGTCATGGCGGAGCTGGCGGTCGTCAGCACCAGCGCCACCATGAAGCAGATATTCGCGCCTAGAGGTACAACCTGCTGGGGGGGGGGAGGGCCTGCAGATTCACCATTGGGATTCTGCATAAGCTGCGGTTTTGCGATGGTTGCTACTTATAGCACATCTTAGCACCTGATTAAGATGCAATCATTTTAGAAGGACATCCTGTTAGGAATATCCGTGTTAAGTGGGGGAACCCTTGTTGGGCTGCTTTGCGTTTGTTTGAAGTCTATCATCGCTACTTAGCACCGTAGAAAATCGAGCCTGGTTTCCTCAGGGGTGAACCTTGTCAGGAAATGACGGACCTGCCAGCTTTGACGCCGCCCTTGACTTCCAACCCAGAAGGGTGTCAAAAGGCTCCTTGGGCTCCCTTTCAACATCACCCAACCAAATCCCAAGGCGGCGGAGTTCCCAATCTGTTCGCAAGTCCCAGATTGTACCTCAAACTCATGTGCCATGGGTCAAAATCCCATACCCCCAGTGAACATCCCAAATCCCAATAAAGTAGACTAAAATGGGTGGTGCACCTACCCCAAAATGGTAACATTGGTTTTTTGACCCATATAGACATCTTGGTTGCTACTACCATGGACGGAACAAATCCTGCACCCGTTGGAAGGTGGTGTTTCAACAAGCATTCGTGGTTGCTCATCCATCCCAACTTGTGCAGGAATTCGACCATCCCCGATACTGCCAGATTTCAAAATAACACAACTAGGTGTGTCTTAAAACAAGGAGACCGCCTCAAAATTGTGGTTTCCCTTGTGGACTCTTTTGAAGCCACTCCACATCGGTACCCTCAAAAGAAAGACACGGCGGACTGCTTGTTTGGGGCTTGTCGAATGATTAAATCCCCCAGAAAACCGTAAATCCCGGGTTCACAGGCCAACATCATGGATTCAACCGCCAAGTGGGAATTTATCTTGGACACCAATGAAAGCTTCTCGCTGTTGCTCTAACAGGAAAACCAAAACGAACACCAAAGCCAATTTGACGGTCCTTCCCTATGGAAACGCCGACGTCTTGTTTGAATCCGAATGCCTGTGCTTTGAGTATCCTTCTTCGGACTTTAAAGGGAAACACGAAAAAACCCACGCGGAACCCACCCTAAAATAATATTCTCCCTTCCCTGATCCGAATCCCACCCAAAACCCCTCCCAAATACAAACCCAACACCGGCGGTCTCACCAAAAACCCAACCCCACCCTTCAAAAACGCACAACAAACAAAGAAGAAAGCAAATTTTATCACGTCAAACCTCCAAAACCAACCCTCGACCTCATCGTTCCAAGGTACCAAAGGCTAGGAGCCCTAGGCCCAATGCCCTGAGCCCCAGCTGCCGGCACCGCGGCCACAGCTGGGCGCCACCACACGCCGCCAGCGGAATCTGTGAGGGGCATGGGGACATGGAACCTTTGAAGCCTGCGGTGTTGCTGTTTGCATTTTCTTTCTGAGCCTTTTTGGTGCACCTCTGAAACCCGTGCATTTAAACTTTTGGCTTTTGTTGGGTGCGAGCGTGCGTGCGTGCGTGTGTGTGTGTGTGTGTGCTAATATGTCTCTTTCATCAGGGATTCCTGTTGGTTCCCGCTTAAAAACCAGCTAAACTGACAGTACCCGTTTTGGCACACAGGCTGGGTGTTTCTCAAAGTTAAGTACCAAGTCCTCCTGATGGTTGGTATCCTTTTGGTCTGTCTTTGATTCCATCCAAGCAAGGCTTGCCCTGATTTTGAGACAAACACATGGTTGAGAATCGATGGCGTCTGCTGGGCTTTCAATTCTTTGGTGGAGTCTAGACACAGCGGTTCTATGCCAGCAATCCCGTGGAAAAGTTGGGTAAAGGTAGATGTCCTCTCTTTCTGAGAACCGCAATCCCCCCCCCTGCAACGGATCTTTAGACGTTTCTCAACTTGTTGGTTAACATTTTTTGCATCCTTATGAGGTCCAAGACCTTCCAATGGAGGTTCGACACCTATGGAGGATCCTTTCTGATGCTTAGGGGGTTACGTTCCCTTAAACCTCAAAGGTTGCGTGCTTGCGTGCTTCTGTTTTGGAAGGTGTTTCCCCTAAACCTGCACTTGAGGGTGGCTTTGGCAAAATCATGGGCCAGTTCGGACTGAACACCGAACAACTACACAGGTGCCCCGACGCCGACTTGCCCTTCAACCATCAGCCATGAGAGAAGTGCGGCGTCAGCCAGAGCAAGGCAGCCAACTTGCCTGACCGGCATACGCGGTTCCGTACCCAACAGCAACAGTCGAAATCTTTCCTCTTGGCCGAAGAGCCGACACAGCGGTGACTCCCAGCTCATGGAGGTAGGTCAGGAGGTACGGCTTGTTGTAGTCACAGCGCTGCAGGAGTTTCACCGTGAAGACCTGAGAAGGCGCGGCTTTCTGAGGCTATGGGTACCCTTTTTGGAGTGGTGTTGAAGGTAAACCAAAGAACCCGCCATTGTTGGGGGAAAAGCGATCGTCATAAAGAATGTTCGATGTGCGAAGACCTTTTTTAGAAACCTGTGAACAAATCTAAGTCTGGACTTTGGCTCCCTATGCTCCCTTCAAAACCTTCTAGAAAGTGTCGCTGTCTTGCCAGTTCCCGTGACGCCTCCAACTGCTGTGAGTCATACTCAAACTCCGGCATAAACAAATGGTCCAAAGGCCCAAAGGCTTTGCACCAATTTGTGGCTCGGACGACTAACCCCCGACTCAGGCGAAAGGCTCCGCTGGTCCAGCAGCAGGCAATCACCGCAGCGGTCACCGCGATGGCCCATTTCGCGGCCATGGCGCGAAGGCGAAGGCGCAGCCAAGAAGGCTACCCCCGGCTCGCTGTTGCTCTTTTTGTCTTCCCCTTTTTGTTTGATGTTTGGTTTGTGTTTGTGTTGCTTGATGTTTGATTGTTGCTTTCTGTTTGAAGTTTGGCGTTTGGTGTTGCTTTTATTTGTTTGTGTTGGCGATGACCATACACTAAAAGGTAAAAAGGCGTGAGTTGGTAGGATGGCAAGAGGGACCCCCCTTTGTGGGGCTTTGGGGTTCCTTTCTGCGACAAATCTATTTGCCGAAGTGGCAAGCGTCTGCCATGTGCTTGGACAAATTATAGCGACCTCACAAAGTACTCGGGTTTGCAGCTGAATTTCCCTCATGACAAAGGATTAAGGATGGTTGTTGTGGGGATACTTCTTATTTTAGGTTGTGGAATCATTCATTGCTGAATGGGTGTGGGCCCTCTGCGACAGGACATTTTTGAGAACATCTCTTGATACCGCTTTTTGTATCCAAACCCTTCCACCAAACACCGACCAAAACACGAGGAAACCGAAAGGTGAGATCAGGTCGACATTCACCTGGCTCTCTCTCAGCTGAGCCATCCGCCTCCGCTCACCTCGGAGTGACACGATGAGAAAACAAACGCAAAAACAAATCGCTCAAACTCATAACACTTCTATGGAGGTTCTAATAAACAACAAATTGCTGGGTTCCTACTGACTTCCCAGCCAGAAACATATGGTTGGTTGGAATTAGGGTAAGGTTACAAACATCCAAGGCAGGTTTTGTTTGGCCTTGAACAACAACATTGAACATGCATTGACTCCACCGCAGGGTTCTTTGCGCTTCCCATCAAATTAGTACGTTTCAGCTAAACACTGGGTTCCCTTTTGATTTCCCTGCAAATCAAAAGCTCTTTATACACAACTATTGGGATGTTCTCGTACCCAAAGGCAGGCGTCCGGTTGGTTTCCCTTCAGAACGGTTGCTTTTTTCTGCAAAATGCGGGAGCTTCACAAAACAAAAGATCTAATGTAGGTGTTCTCCCGGCTTCTCTTGCAAACCACTGTGCGCAAGAACGGAGACAGTGCAGGTTTCCTGCTGGTTTCTGACTAGGTACAGTCACTGGGATTGTACAAAGTCCAATGTCCAATGCATACAATTTGGTTCCCCTTCAAAGCCACAATCAATGGAAGCATTGGGGTTTTCTGTTTATAGTCACAGGGAGCGCAAATGACCTTTTGGTGTCCCTTCAAACTTCACACTCATTTATATTCCATCATAGGAACTGGGTCTTGATTGACAAAAACACGTCTGCCAAACGAAGGAAAATTAGAAGAAGAAAAAACGGCAATTTAATTTGACAAAACCCCCAATGTTTCATACAACAGAATGGGTTAGAAGGAAAATAACAAATTATCTGCATTGTTTCCCGCGAAATCCGACTGCTCGTAAACAGGCGTGGTTTTGAACGGAAGCCGAAGTGAACGCAGTCTTGTGATTATGTTTTTTGATTGGAAACCCAAGGTTGTGCAAAGCGAATTACCGGCTTTGTTTGGAAGCCACAAGAACAGCTGCGTGTGTTTGCTTGTTTTGACATTTGTTTAGAAACCCTGCCAAAGGAGATCCTCTATGTTTGGGCAAAGTCACCTGGGAATGAATGTGACGAAATGGCGTTGGACCCAGCTTTGGTCGAGACCGAGACAAACAAGACAAATCATGCAGAGATTGCAGCAAGAGCCTTCCTCTTCAAGACACGTGAAAGGCTGCACTGACGAGTAGCTAGTTTTGAGACAACCCCTCTGACCCAGGGGAATGTCTGCCATCTTTTGCAGGGTTCTCAAAACCCTGGCGGAAAGGTCGAATGTTGGTGACTGAAAGGAATGAAAAGGACCAAATGCATTGTGTCCGACGGAATCTCTGGTCATAGCTCACGGGCTACTTGGAGTTGCTTGCTGGTCGAAAGAGAAAGTGAAGGGAACCAGAAGCGCAAAAGAGCAGGTCAGCTAGTTGAGTCTGGCAGTGAGTTGAAATTAGTTTAAACACATCTAGAAAATGGCGTTGGCCTAAACCTTACTCCTGTCTTGGTCTGCTGCTGGCTTCTTCTTCACGCCGCTCCTTTGCAGGGCCGCTTGCACCTCAGCCGTTCCCCCCCCCCCCCCCCAAAACCCCAAAAAAGATCTCAAACGTGTGATCCCAGACAAGAAAACTCCTCCAAAGCATGTTGAGCTTTCACCTTTTTGGGCAACTTACAATTCGCCAACCCGAAATAAGAAGTCGAAGTCGATTTTCCAAGAAGCATCTGGATCCTCAGAGCCTCAGAAAAATATGGCCAGAAGATCAGCAAGAAAAACAGGCGGGTTGGAAAAACAAGAGCCCATGGTCAAACAGGGTGCCCTACACTTTCGGCCCAAAAAACATCACCCCTACGTGAAGTCCCGAAAAAACAAGGTCCCCAAAAGCATCTTTGCTCAGATCCTTCCGGGGAAACTCGTTTCCCACTCGCACACGGCTCAGCGCCGGGCGCGCAACTTCTGCGGATCCACAGGTGCTGCAAGGATAAGCCAATCAAGACCTGAGGCGTTTGATGGACTCAACTTGGGGGTTCTCCGAATGGTGGGCCCCTGTTGGTTACTGCTTGAAGGGAAACCAATGGGACCCCTGAGAACTGCTTTGAAGTTCAGATGCTCGGCAGTGTGCAAACACGGTTGTGCAAGTGTTGTGAGAGGAAACCTGAGGAAGCCAGATATACTTTCTCAAACAAACAGATATGGAAGCTGACAGGACCCTTCAGTCCTTTTCATAGTCAACTTCCCTTTTGACCAACCCCCGTGTCCCCGTCCATTGTTTGAGGAAGGGCACTCGAATGTCTCAAAGGCCATGGAAAAAAAACAAACACACACCTGATCCACCAGATTTTCTCCACGCGAAAATCGACTCAAAGGACATCTGACGACAGAGAGAAAATAAATATCCTCCCTGTTCTGTCCGCGGAACGTGGGCGAAGATTGGTGTCACTCGGCAGCGGAGCGCAGCTCGCGCCTATTACGAGCTGCACGGCAGCCGCCTCTATCTTGCGCTACTGATATGTACCCATTCAAAGGTATGTCTCAACTTGGGTGACCCCTCGTGTGGTGAGATCAGTGAACCCACAGGACACATGCAATATGCGTATGAATATATCTATATATATATATGGTCATAAGGATCCATTTAGGCTTGAAGTCATCCCAATAAAATCAGGTATAGAGCGGCCAAGTTGGGCGCTGTTCAAATGTGGTCCTTTTGAGACAGACCTGCTTCACTCAGCTGTGGCCGCGCCAGTCTTGGGAGACCTTCAGGGTCAACTCATTGTCACCTGACGAGACCGCCGGATCGAAGATTCCTTACACGAAAGCCACAAAATCATCCCCAAAATAAGGCAGCAGGTCCAATTCGTTCGGAGGAGTCAGAGACAGGAGGGTTCCCCAAGCAGACGGAGGATGCCCTAAATATTGCAGGTAGGGAACAGTCAAAAGAGTGCAATTACCATGGTTTGGGATACTAAGGGCATCCAGCGTACCATTGGCCGCTTGCGACCAAAGGTGACGCCCCGAGATCCCGAGATCTCCCAGTCTAAACGGGTCATCTGGCAGAGTCAGCCATGAGTTCAGGTTTACGAAGGTCTTACCACAGCTTGCCAACAGCAAGCACAAACTATCGGTAGGAACCCATGGGGAGGGAGCCACCTCACGAGTAAAGGTTTAACCTTTAGTGGGTCAAATGGAAACTACCACGAAACCCTAAAAGCCTAAAAACCGAAGGGATGGCTGGGAACCACCAAGCTCCAAGGGCTTATCCTTTTCTCGTCATGGGCTACCTTGGAAGTATGTCTCTTGAGGGCTTGGACATGGGCCGCTCCAACTCACACCCGCAGTGTGTCAGCCAACCATGTTCACCCCACTTGGACAGGTCACACCGAACAAAGCAAAAGCAACAAACAAAGATGCCGCCAAGCAAAGATGCTTTTGGCAACTCGTTTGGACCTCTCACCGGGGCTCGGTCTGCCGACCCGTTTCCATCCGCCGTCCGAGTGGCGGATGGGCCATTTCGGCGCGGCCTGGCTGAACTTCAGAGGGTCTTCCACCACCTCAGCAGGTGGTCACGGGGGGGGGGGGGGGGCCAAAACGCGTAGCTTTCAGGGCCCCATGTGGCGTGTCTTCTGGGCAAGCGGTACCAGTGTTGGTAAGAAACTCAAAGGAACCCCACCATTTACAACCAAATTTGGTCATGATTGTAGGAGTATGTAGAATTAGTAATTACATATCCCTTTTTCATTACTCTGAGAAAAGAACCCACAAGTCATTGGGTCTTCGCGGGAGATTTCTCTACTGGTGGCGCCTGCTAGCATCAACAACTCCCGTCCTGAGTGGACTGGCCGAAAGAAACTACTTATTTTGTTTGCCACTAAACTGGTCTTCCCCAAAAAGGTTCATGAACTCAAGAAATGAGACACATAATTAATTACTCCAGCCGAGCCGCCAGCATGCCGCTGCGTGCCTTCATGGTAGACATGGCCTTCTCTCGCCCCGGAGATGCAGCAAAGACCTCGAGAAAGCTACATGGGTCATGGATGCTGTGCACGGTTGCGAAATGCGCTTCTCGCACATGCGATTCCCCTGAAAATACCAACAGGCAATGGTTTCCCATACTTTCAAAGTGGTGCAAGGTTTCGTCCATCCACAGTATCTGCCCATAGCCTTTTGTTGACCTCAAACCCGCTATTCAATGGACATGTAGGTAGTGTACATGAGGGGGAAATTAGGGGCCCACGGCAATGGCCCGCGTAATTCACTGTAGAAAAATGTCAACCTTGTGACACGTAGCAAACAGTGATTTTACAAAAGGGCTACAGAGTCACAAAGAGCAACCAAGCTTGAATACCCCCAAATTGACATACCCCCAATACAGTGGCTATCAATGGGGTATTCTAACGGGGTTGTACAGGAGTCATCCAGGCATACTCAAGAGTAATCCTCAAAAATGGCGTTCAAGCGGTGTATGTCCATTTGAAGTATGTAAGTAGAATCTTAGCGGAATCGTCCCCCACTTTTACCGGTCAACATACGGAGTTGTCTCAAATTAGGGTCCCCCCTCCCCCACACGCAAAAAAAAAACAAAGATGATCTCCTTCTTGTTTCTCTTGAAAACTACAAAAGAGAAGATACCACAAGATAGCCTCAACAAATGACGCGCCCTGCATGGTGATGCCGAGGTCCAGGCCCCTGTGTACGCACAGCGCCGCTGCAAACCGCCTGCGAGTGGTCAAACGGCTGCCTGGTCGGAACTGCCTCCCCTAGTTGAAGCGGAACAAGAGAACGGTGGACCTCTGGGGCTGAAATAGGGTACCCCCAACATGGGTTGCCCGATCGCTACATGGAAACAGGAACTACCACCAACAAAGGTCCCTGGAAATATAATTTTGACCCATAGCCGTCTATGTTTCATCAAGGATATCGGCTAGAAACAAAAACCAACCACCAGTGTTGGTCCCTTTTGAGAACGCAGACCGGTGAGCCTCGGCCGGGCCGCAGGTTCAAAGATCCGGAAGTGATACACTTGCAACTTGTCACATTCCGAGTGTGATCGGGCATGACCGCAAGTGTGTCTGGGCAAAACATACCAGGCTGTCACAAAACAACATGTGCACCCAATGCGTGACAGCCGTGCCGACTCCCGATCCGCCGATCCGAGGTCGGCCTGCAGCGATCTTCTCGTCGAAGAACTGCAGCAAGTCCTTGGCGGAGATCTTCGCAATCAAGGCCGCCTCAAACGTGGCGCTGAGCTCCCAAATATCAGGCGTGGTGCTGTTTTCCGTGCGAGAAACCAAATGATGGTGTTCCCCAATCTTGAGACAAACCACTTTGCGTTTTCGTGCAGCAAACTTGTTGGCGCTGCATTTTTCCTTTTTTGTCCCTCGCGTTGGACGTTGGCGCATTTGCTTGCTTGCTTGCTTGCTTGCTTGTTCTGTTCTGATTTAGGTGGTTGCAAACCAACCACATGCGCTCTTCACATGCCCAGGGTTGGGAAAAGCTCTGAGACTTTAAGCTCCAGGGCTGCAGGCCTCCAGGCCAGCCCACTTTGATTCCGGATGTTACGATTCGCCACGACATTTGGGACTTCGGTTCCTGCAGGCAGTTTGAGGTTTGCGTGGAGATAGTCCTTAGGTTCCTTCTTTCCCTCGGGCAGGTGATCGTTCAGCCTTGGGTATAGCAAACTAGGTCCGCTGAGGAAAGAAATGGCCGGTTGAATCACTGCAGGACTATTTTAAACAGTGGAGAGAGAGAGAGTGTATGTGTTGGAAAGTTCAAATCCTTGTTAGTTCTTTGGGATTTGCGGCGCAAGCCGAATGCAATTGAAACCCAGTCATCGCAATATCATCTTTGAGATCTTTGAGAAAGGTTTGCTGGGCGAAAATCTTGTGCAACAAATCACATAGCTGAATCAGGTGTTTGAGAAACGTGAGGCCAAAACAATGGGCTTCATGCTGGATTCCAAGCCCGGCTCACTGGGAAATCCAGCCGAAGCCCTCACCTTTGCCACATCGGGACCTTTTTGCTTCTCCAACAAACCCGTTTCTTGACCTCCATTTACCTCTTGGTTGATCCTGCAAAAAAAACAGGTGATGGTCGAAAAAGTCACACCCCTAAGAAGGGTCCCGTTTGAAGATGACTGTCCAAAGACGGCTGGAATCTTGTCTGAAAGGGAAAGGAGTCACAACTGCCTCAAGGGATCCGCGGGATGGTGCACGGGCGAAAGTGATCCACCGAAACAAACGGTGCCTGGAAGGCATGGATTGAAGCACCGACTTCATCCGTTCACACACAAGCATTCGAGGACAAACTGTGAAATCCTGTGAAAAACGGAAAACCATCAAACACCGCACATCTCAGGCAGAATGGTTTCGCAACCAACATGAAACACAAATACTACTGGGGTGACCCTACATGGGTTCTTCAAACAAACAAAAAAGCTCCAGGATGCCACACACATACTCGTCCCTCTATTGAATCCGGAACCCATATCTCAAATCCAAAGCGTTTCGGATGCTGCCTCCTCTTCGCGCCGGCGCCAGCGGTACTGGAAGCCTTCCAAAGCCCCGGCTTGGTGGCAGAAAGATCGAATCCAAAAACCACACCCAAGTTTCCCCCTCAGCTGCATCACCCGAAAGAAGCTCATCTAAAACTGGCCCGAAGGCGATGGTTGGACAGGTTACCCCCATGCCGTGTGGTTTCCCTTGTTAAAAAACAAAAACCAAAAAGAAGGTCCCCCAGGGTTGGGCACATGATGGAAAACAAGGCCCAAGAGGAACAACGAAGGTTCATGCTCACCAGCCATTTTTGGGAGATTCCTCATTGACATGCACTGCTACAGGAGAGGCGCACTACTTTCCAACCCTTCGTATGCTAGCAAACTGTGTTTTGTGCAGCCCCCCAAAAATGAACAGACCAAAAAACCAACAAAAATCCTACAAACATGATCCAACTTCAAAAGTCTACCAACGCCTACTTTGTTTTTCCGCACAACCCTCCGCTTGCCGCCATCGCCATCGCGCCATACCGCGCCATACCGCGCCCTCGCGCGCCCTCGCCGGCCTGCGATCTCGCCGAACCAGCGCCCCGTCTCGGAGGCCAAGCGCTGGTCCGGGCGCAGCAACTCCTCGAAGAAGGAAGCCTTGAAGGGCTGCAGCTGGCCTGCGTCGTTTTAAGAGTCGCGGCTCGTCGTCATTTTCCTTGTTTGGCGATTCTCTGTCTTAATGGTTCTTGGAGGGTGGAGGGCGAGAGCAATGGAGATTCCCAAAATGGAAACAGTGTACCACAGGGGTCACCAACCTTTCCCCAATTCCATTCTCAGACTTCCAGTGGTTTTCCAGAGGTAAACAATGTGGTTGATTCTGAGGGGAAACTTACCCTAACAGAAGAAAAAGGGTCGCGGAGAATTAGTTAGATGCTATTCTTTTGGTTTCGATTTGCATGCCTTTGGGCGTCGCGTGGAGTCGCTCTGCATCGCAAAGAGAGAGAGAGAGAGAGAGATGCTATGCCGAGCTGCTATCTGCCAGCGATGCCAGCCTCAATAGCTGCGAAAGGCGCATGTCAAGTCCCCAAGAAGACCATCTACACCTTTGTTTTCGCTTCCGTTAGGGCCCCTGTTGTCCTTTGTGGCAACAAGGGCAACCCCCTTGCAGGAGAGTCCTCCAAACATAGGGGTAGACAGGATTGTGGAGAGCTGTCCCGGTACCGAAAGTGGGCCTGGGACTCACATCCCTGTAAACACCTTGCCAGTTGAAAGGGGGTTCCCTTGCTATCACAGTCAATGAGACAATCAATGTCTCATGTTCAACAGTAGCAGCCCTCCAGGTCCACATGTAAGCCGCGAAACAACCATTTGGAAAATAAGCTCTGGTGATATCCCCACAGCATGCCGTGCTCTTTTTAGTGCTCGCACCACCCCGCAGCCCTCGCAGAACCTCGTGGAACCCTGGTGGAACCCTCGTGGAGCCTTACCTCAGGGCCGCCCCAGACCACCCCGGAGCCCATCTGGGCTGAGCCCAAAGCTTTCAGCTGTTGGGGAAAAAGTCTTGGAGACGCGCTTGCTTTGTGGCAAGGACCCCTTTTCAAGCTTCCCTGTTGGTTTTCCAGGGAGTGTCATGCCTGGCCAAGAAACGATGCTCGGAATTCCACCAGGAAGTCGTTGACAGCATCAAGCAGCCCGTTCGGATCGCGAACGCTGCTCCTAAGCGACCGATCACTCGTGAGACAGGGACCTTTTAAATATTTCCCAAAAACGGATCTGGTCAAACCCCAAAGCAGAAATACAACTCACTCCTGATTTACACCTTTTGGAGCTTCAGGGGTATGGTCCAGGAATCTGGTGGTGAGACTTTTGAACCTTAAAAGGGTGGCTGCACCTAACTCTGTGATGCGAATGACTTCTGCAAAGCTTACAGCTACAAATGCTTGTGGCATGAGAGTGTTGTCCTGAATCGTATGATGAAGAAGGGATGTCAACAAACAAAACACATGTTCACTCCAAGCAAGCAGGGCGTGTTGTGGCGTGCTACGCGTCTGCAAAGACCCAACCTGAGCCAGGTCTCTGAACAACCAGAAGCACCCGGGAGTTGTTGCCGATGCGGTCACACTGCGACTGCACGATATAGCCTCGATCAGCGAGGCTAAGCACCTGCCTGGATTAGGTGATGGCCACAAAGAAAAGCTAGCTTTTCAACAAACGGGCAGAAGACGCAGGGAAGTCTCCCGGAAACCGACCGTCTCCCGCAAATTGACCTGGACCGTTTCAAGAGGTCTAGGCTCAGTTCCAGTCGTCTTTTTCACGCGGACCGGAAGAACCCCGCATCGGAAACCGGCTCCGAGCTCCCGGGCCCAGCTGTTGCCTTGTACGGAGGCTCGTGTAGAAGGGAGCCTCGCGCGACATGTTTTGCCGACTGGGTGGAGCTTTGGGGAGAGTGGTCCACCAGTTCAGAGTGGCAGCGTTTCAAAACTCAAAACTCATGGCTTCCGCTGAAAAAACGGTCGAGGCCGGTGCACTAAAACTCACGCGGCCTTCAGGACTCTCTCCAGCAGCTGGCCGTGCAAGGCATCCATGACTTCATCTCCAGTCCAGAAAACAGAGACGAGCCTCGGCCCGACCCGACATATCGACAACTAGAAACAAGACATCTCGTCAAACTCGTACTTCCGGAGTGCACCTTGGTGAACATGAACCCACGTTCGGATCAAACAGGAGGAACCGTCCAAAGAAACGGAAAAAGGGGCCGTGGAGGTCTGGGTCTCACTGCACGCATTCAAGCGGCGCGTGGTTGGTCTCCTCACCGTTCAAGTCGGGCTTCACTTGCAGAAGGTCCTTGCAATTTGCACCCCGCACTTCGGAACGGGGCAGGCCTGTAATGTGTGGTCGTGAAAAATGGGCCCTTTCATACCCAAGTGGGCCATCCTCAAGGCTACTTTATCACTTTTGCATGGACCTTGGTGGCAGAAAGTGGCCCCGAAGACCTCTGTCCACAACCATGAATGGGTTTGTCCCAGTATGGGTGGGCTTTCTTCCAAACAACCCCAACAAAATGCAATTTGAAAAAATAAAAGATTTTGAGACAAGCCCGCTTGGAGTGGGAACCACTTCCCGCACTAGGAAAAGATGGTGCTAGGTCTTAAGCGGCAACACATGAGCGCCGACACCATGGTGACCGAAAGGCGTCACGAAACGTCACCAAGACTTCCAAAGCGAGCCCCTGTGTTGACAACCTCCCAATGTACACATGGAAGAACCAGCATGTTGACCGGGATTAATCAGCCCGGGGGATTGATAGGTTTCCGGCTTGCCCCCAAAGTGAAGGATCCACCCCCCGTCGGGTTAAGTAGTCCCGGGTCAAGATTACCCTCCCTAGAGGCACGTGTGTCACAATCAAAGCCTGGTATTGAACTGGCCTACCCAAAGCCATGTAAGGAAATACCAAGACGGATATCCGCACCGATTTAGTGCCACCCTCCCCCACTAACCTTCATCTACCCGAATGGGTTTTGATGGCTCAAGTGCCCCCCCCCCCCACAATTTCTAATGGCCTGTCGGAAAAAAAAAGAGTCCGAATGGCAGTTTATTGAGTGCCAAAATCACCTTATAGTACCCAGTGCTTCCTGTTGAAACGATTGTAAATAACCAGGTATGTTTGCCTCAAGGTTTTACATGCAGGCATGCCCTTGTAACCTGGCTTGCCTGAAAGCACCGTTTGTAGATGACAATAGACATGGGGGTCTCTCTTTTTTCAGGGTACCAACGTGTTTGGGTTTTACAGGACACCCAAACTAGGTCCTCCAGTAGAGAGCTTAGAATATACCCTTTTTTCTGCAGCTAATCTTAGTAAACCCTGCCCCGAAAAAGAAAAACAAAAAAAAACGGTAAGAGGGCACTGGGGCACCTAGCAAAACCCCACGACCTCCAAAAAGCTCCCGGCATGGGGGCTCCTGGCCCGGCTGCAGCTTCACGAAGCGCGAGCGCAGCAGGCCCCCGGCCGGGGACTTCGTCAGCGCCCCTCTCCGGCCGAGGCGATGACCAAAACCGGAGGGCGACATCCGGTCGCGCCGCTTTGGAACCATGGTTGAAACCACCAAACGAGCTCCAAAGAAAGGTTTGGCCACAAAGTTGTGCTCGTTTGGGGGTCCAGAGGTGGGGTTAAAACCACTCTGCGTTGTGCTTTGTTTTTCTTCTTACAAGGGAATAATCGTAAGATTTCTGAACCGTGGCGCAGGATTTGGTGCAGGATTTCGTCCATCCACAGTAGGTGACCGTGTGAAAAATCGATGGGGTTCGCTGGATGGAATAAAACCCCATGCAAACCAGTGGAACACATCTGTTTCAAATTAGCCAAGGACACCTATGGATTCGAGGCGATTCGGAGTTCGGCGGAGAAATCGGGGGGGGGGGGGGGGAGAACAAAACAATAAAAAAGCAACCACCATGTCAATAGTGGCCAAGCACCCAGCAAACACAACGATTTCCCTGGAGAATGTCCGTGGTTCTTCACCTTGTGCCCCCGGCCCACCGACCGGCCCCGAGGTTTGGCAAATTCCTTTGAACCGTTGGCAGCCCGCGCGGAAGAGTTGACCATGGCACAATTTGAGCCCCTTCGGTTAGGCAAGTGTTCGTTTCCAAAACCATCTCTGATTCTGGGCTTCTGGTGGTTTCTGGAAAGAATCCCTGGCACGGGAAGCTGCCCCTATCGCTTTCGGGTCCATTTGTCCAGGTTCTCGAAAGCATAGGGCCTTTTACCCAAACCAAGGGCCCTTGCTTAAACAACCTCCCGTCTCCCGTTGGTTCCTTGGGGGACCGAGGGCTGGTTGTTCACCAGGAAACCGAGCCTCTAAAGCTGTCATTTGGCAGCGTCAGGCGTGCCTCGGAATGGGAGCAGGTCCAAGGTTGCGAGCATGCCCTTCGCAGTGTCCACGCTCAAATTGCCATGAATCAGCGCCTGCAAAGTCAACAAAGTCGGATTAAGCCCTGGGTAATTGATTGGGGCCCTGGAGCAAAAGTCCCAAATTTATGTGGGAACATGAATCCGGGGGTTTCCACCACGTGCCCCAATGCTACCCTTATGCATACTCTTACAAAACCCCAGAGGAAGTCCCCTCTATCAGGGAATTGTTTGGTTGGGGAGAGTGCGGAAACGCAAAAAGTTTCTTTCAAATCCAAATCTGCACCCGACCCGTGCCACTAGTGCTTGAGACACCCCTGGCCCCAAAAAGGCGCCCGGTTGCCGCTGCCGCTAGAGTCCAGTTTACCATTGGAAAGCCCAATACAGGATGGGGTCGTAGGTGTGAAATAAGTCTGGAAAAACAGAACATATTTGTTGTTTTCTCTCATTCCCTTTGGTGTCCTTTGGGGAGGTGCGCAAAAGTGGGCTATTTGGCACTCAAGGCCCTGCGGTTAGACAAAATCCGGGATGGAAGCCCTGCGAATTGGATAAGCCAGCATCCCGTGCCGATCGGCCTAGATTTTGACACTACCCACAGTAGCGGCATAGTGACCATTGACTGTTAGGGCCCACTAAACCATTGAGGGTTAGAACATTCCCTTGGCTCCCCCTGCTCCAAGGGCCCTCTTTTTCTTAGGGTATTTGTTGAACACCGTGGCCTTTTCAGAAAAAATAAAAGTAGAAAAGGCTTGACACGACACCAACCAAAACCAGCGTTGGTATTTGGAGTAGGCATTTTGGTCAAACGACGCGCCTGCCCGAAGAAGGGCTGGTCTTTGTCCCTCAGCACCTTGGAGAAGTTGATGACCTGCTCCCGCGTGACTTTGGCCAACGCAGCACGCAGGTCCTGGCCCAAAATGGAGCGCTAAGCAGCTAAGCCCGGGCTAAGCCCCCTGCAAACGAAGGGAAGGATCGTGGAACAAGGGGCCCAAACAAAGGGCTCCCACAAAGCCTGGTTCTTGGGTTCCATGCAAATCTGCAAGGGAGAAAGGATTGGTGGTTTGGATGCTATAATGTGGTTTCCTACCCTCCGCAAAAGGAATTCAACTTTTCAAGGAACCTTTTTGGGTTGGTTGAAAGGGAACAACACAACCTGAAGCACTTCCTTGAGTGGGGGCCGAAATGCATCGTCGAGTCGGTACCCTTGTTGTTGTTGGGATTGCGTTGAAGGGAGGCCAAAAAGAAGTCACTCGCTTTGAAGGTACATAACTTGAGATAAACCAAAAGGGCTCCCAAGTACCCCAACCAGAACCCTAGGTCTTGAGTGCGGAAACCTAAACCTACTGCGTTGCTAGGTATGATTTAGTTGGGGACCATTTGGTTGACACCATGTACATGTGGATTCCCCATTTGGAAGGGCCCAACTCCTACTGCATGGGGGAGGGCTGAAAGCCGCTGGCTCTCGTTTGCTTGTGCCAAACTAGGTGGTCCCGTTCCCTCAATATCCTTCTGGGAAAATCAATCACGCAGGATTGGAGCCAAACCAAAAACCGGTTAAACCAACACTGACCATGCTAAATCCGTATTTCATCGAACTGAAAAACAACAAAACTCATTAGTGCCATCCATGTTCAACCAAACTACCTGCCAGATAACAAACATAAAAGTTGCAGTTGCACAAGTCTTCGGAAAGCTAGTCTCCTTTTGGGAAGAGAGGTGGTCGGTGCACTGGGCCATGCTTGTAAGGCGTAACCCAAAATGACACCAACCAGTCACATCAGTTTCTCCTCGATGGGGGTCTCTGGCAAGAATGTGGCCAGGCGCGAGTAGTAGGCCGCGATGGCGAAGGGCTGCTGCACGCTGAAGGAGGCCTGCACGGTTTGGTTCCAACTTTGCTGGGGATGTTTTAGAGATAGGTGTGCAGGGGTTTTTGAATGGAGCTCGCTCCTTCGCCGAAATCATACGAGAGGAGCGGCCAAAAGACTCGATTCCTTTAACCCCAGGCTTTCAGTCGTTTCGCCACTAGGTATTATTTCCCCTGATTGCCTGCTACAGTGGGTAAGGGCAAACCTGGGTCCCATGTCTAGGAGCCGCAACCAAATCAATCACGCGCAGCCCTAGTACGACAAACCGAGCCGGGCCTGCCCAAACCGACGCCAATGCATCTACAGAAGCTATAAGGGACTGCCCCAAATCAATGCCGCTACTCGTGCAGTGTTGGCATTTTAAGACTATCAAGGACAGAATTAGGGCAATTTGCACAGATTCCACAAAACAAATGCTCCCTACAAGTACTAGAGATCATTTCTTAGTTCTGCCCAGCTTTCCCTGTCAGCTCCCCTTGGAGCGAGGGCGATGGACTCTTGCCACGCCTACTTTACTCTGAGGAGACAAGTCTTTTCCGCCAGCGTGCCCCTCCAACATTCTCAACAAAGAACATGATGGGACAAGCGGGGCCAAGACAGGCCAAAAACATGGGATCCCCAAGTAGCTCCGTCGTGAGCCCCGATCTTGTTTTGACATGCCCTGGAACTCGAATTCGACATGCAGTTGTCAAAGGTCTGGCGTGATCAGCATACCTCACAAAGGAATGCATGAGCGTTTTTGGGGGGATCCATCTATGTTCCCCGTGTCAGGTTGTCTCAAAAGGACCCGAAGAAAAACGGAAAAGAAATCGAAATACAAATGCTGACAGCTGATTCCTCGGGAAGCCCGCCAAAACCCCATACTTCAGTCCATAAAAGTCACATCCTCAAAGTGGCTTAAGGAACCCCGCAAAGTAATTTTTTGAGAAACCCTGAAAATGCCAATGCTACAAAGAGGAGGACCCTGCGTGTTCGACCCCGCGGTTCCCAATCAACCAAAAGGTAAAAATGGAGGTCGAAATACAGGCTTAGGGTGGCAAAAAATGGGTCCCTGAGCCCTTTTCAACCCAGTTGAGAAACTAGATTACCCTTTTTTTGCAGCGGCTGCAGTCTTCTGAAAAAGGAACTGTCGGGGATGGGGACCCCTTCTGAGACCACCATTTAGACTGGGTTGCCCTTGCCCTCCCCTGAGTAAAAGGTCGATCACCTTCTACAAATGTAATAAAACTAGTTCCACGGTAGCACAAAGACTAGGAGCACTCTTGAGGCACTTGTTGGCCATGCAATATTTCATGATGACTGCGCATCCATGCAATCTTATGTGCCGCCTTGAATAGGGCGTGATCTGTGTCACCCCTCCATGGCTGTAGCAGTCTTACTGCAAAGCTACACGTCAGACCACTCCAAATGCCTTCGTCTCAAAGTGAGCCAATCCTGAATTCTGTCCTTGCTGGATTTGTCACACCAGCGAACCTTTCCAAAGCAGACCTCTTTGACGAGTCCGGTCTACTTATCAGCGCATACAATTCAAACACGCGTGTCCTACTCAGCTTGCGCATTACGGCGCCTAGCACCGAGAACATCTTTCTTCCCAGTGGGCATAAGCCCGTGGTCTTTCAGACCTTTCTTGAGCTTTTCCACAGTGAGCCAGTTGAGAACCTTGATCAACTCACTGGTGGGTTCAACCTTGGACCTGGTCGTTATATGAGCAAAAGCCACAATCTGTCAGGACTGTTTCGCAGATCTGGTGGAGGTACAGCTGGCATGTTTGCGGCGCTGGTTTCATGGGTGTGCCTTGGCTCACATCCTCTCTCTTCTGAATGTTCAGCTCCTGAGCCACAAGCCTTGATCTGACATTGTCAGGATCATCTGCCAAAGGCTTCTCTCTGTGAACCCAACACGACTTGACAATCTTGCAAGTGTTCTCCTGGGCATACTTCTGCGTCCAGGGCTTGCCTGTCTTCTCGTCTACGATGCCATCATAGATTGCTTGATCCACTTGCATGTGCATCTTGTGCCAGTATCAGCTCGGCTGGCCTCTGCTGCTGCCCTGTGCCCATGGGCTGCGGGGCTTCCGCGGCTTTCTTATCAGCCGCTCATCTGGACGGTCTAAAGGCCTCTCCCTCACCAGCATAAAAAAGATATAGTACAGCTGGGTTGACAGCGGCTGCTCCTCAGTTGACAAGTTGAGGTTCACCGCACGTTTGAAGCCTCAGCTTTCTCCAGGACCCTAGGATATCCTGCATCCAAGGCTCCAGGATAGGACTTGAAGATGAAAAGCCAGTCATTGAACTGCGTTGCATCTGCTTTGAGGATTTCTTCCCAAGAACGCGCGATTCTACTACATTCCTGAGCAGTGCACCTGCCAGTGCTCTGGTCGGACCTGACTAAGCTGCTGCTGCAAGGTTGTGATATCATTGGACTGCTGGGCAATTTGTGCCCGCATGCCAGTTGCTTGTTGCACCATCTGCCCCTGCAGCGTTGCTATCACATCTCTAGCTTGCTGCAACTGCTGTTGCAAGTCCTGGATCATCTGGCCCGCCATCGCGCCGAAAGGCAAGGACTCTGATTCTTCCTCTTCTTCCTCCTGCTGGTTGGCAGTTTTAGTCTTCCTTCCTTTCTTCTCTTGTCAATGAATGCAAGGGCTGTCCGGGTTCTACCTTTTGCCTACTTGCACACGAAGAGCATGCAGGTCCCAATTTGCGAAGAACCTGCTGAACTTTCCAAATCCTCCTGATTCCTCCTTTGATCTCCACCCTCTCTCTAAAGCGAATCTGTTGGCTGCTGTCAAAGATCACCTCGGTATCCTTCCACTTCTGCAACCTTGCAAGCCGCTCTGCTGTAAGCCGTATAAGCTTAGTCTTTGCTTTAGCTTTGGGATTGGGCTCTGTTGCTGCAGTACAAGCTGCTCTTCTACTTCGATGATCAGGTTCATGAGGTCCGTAGAATGCCTTGGTGACCAAGGATGGCTTTGACTTGGCGTAGGCTTTAGGCCTCAGTTGCAATCTGCCTTCTCCGAAGTCCCGTTTCTATTCAGCACTCTTGTGCCTCCTTTGACCGTGGTCCCCTCTTGTCGTTGTGCTTCTTCTCCTTCTTGTTTGGCACCTTGTGCTTCTTGGGAGGTATTTTGACACCTCTCTCTGCGGGACTTCCCCCTGAGTGAGTCTCTGCGGGGCTACCCGCTGAGTGAGTAATACCCAAAGTGCAAATAGCGATCCCTGGTCGTATTCAGGATCGCTCCGCTACCATGAAACGGTTGCACAATGACCGGGAGCACTGGGGCACTTGTTTCCTTGAGCCATGGTCATGCAATCTCTCATGATGACTGCACATCCATGCAATGCTTATGCACGGCCTTGAATAGGGGGGTCACACCAAGCCAAGTGCAAAGGCTGGGAATTAGTGACGGTAACTTTCGACAAACGATGGGGTCTCCAAGACTCGACTCCCTCTCTCTCTCTCGTCCTGCTCGCGCTGCAGCGTGTCCATCGCTCGCGCGAACTCGCTCTCCGTGGGCCCATCGAAATCCCTCACCTTCTTGAGGCCCTCCTTCAGAGCTTCCAGACGTCCAAAGATCTAGAGAGTCTGCCCTCAAGCCACCGCAAACCACCCCAAACCACCCAAGCAGAAATCGGGTAGACATCGGGGACAAAAAAAAAGTGGCAATTGAGCAGCGCCCACATGCGCCTAAGAGCTGACTCTTGGGTCTACCAAAATGATGAGTCATCAAGGTGTAAATATAGGCCTTGCTATAAGCCTCATGGACTCATGAAACGAAACCAGAACCAGCTGCTCAAGTGGCCCTTCTGGGGAATCGGCTTTGGGCGCTCTTCGTGTGACTTTCATCTGGGCAGATTGCCACAAGTCAATTCCCTTTTCAGGTTGGTTTCAAGGAGCCCAAAAGGAAAACATGCATTTTTAGGGGGCCCCTATTTTGACACATGCCCACAAGGAAACCAAGGGGTGCTGCACTGGGATTCGCACTACTCTTCTGAAAGTAAGTTACCTTCTGGAAAGTCTCTGGGCCGTCACAAACGAACATGATGGGCCTCAACTGGAACACCATCCTCGGTTTTGCGGCGGGGGATCTTCCATGGTTTGCAGCTCGGGAGTTTGTGGCGCCCTTTGAGACCTGAAAAGCGTTTGGTGCCCTTTGATTAGTTGCGTTACAACCACAGGTGATCACTTGGTGACCAGTTTGGTGATCTATTTCTGGAAAATAGGACACCGGACTTGTGACCCGGTCACCCTCCCTATTTCTAACCAAACTTAAAAAAGGACACCTATGGCAACCATGGCCACCTCTCGTCCAAAAAAGGTGCGACCTGGTGGACCAAATGCCTGCATGAAGAGCAGCAGCTTGTCGCTGTATCCGCCGAAGGAGATGGAGATGCCTGGCAGCTCGGCGGTTTCCGCGGGTTTGCCATGGGCAAGGCGGAGTGTCTCAAGTTGGAAATTAAGCCAGGTGTACAACCACTTACTAAAATGGCCAGTACCCCAGGGTTCAACCACAATTGACAGAATGGCTGCCCCAAGATGAGTCTCCTGAAGGGTAAGCAATGGTGATTCCATTAACCCCCCATTAGAACAATGGTGGTTTGAAGCCCAACAAGTTGGAGTCAGTTTTGAGCTCTGGCGCCTGCGACCGTGGCGGCGCAGTTGGCATTGAGCCCTGCCAGCCGCGCGTCGTAGTACTCCTCGGACAGGCGGTCCGCCAAACAGAGCTGCCAGATCCGGGCCTCAGCGACCGAGTCCGCGTTTGCGGCTCCCAAGGGCGTGGATACTGCGGATGGACGAAATTTCCTGCACCACCTTGGGATGATGATTCCACTAAATAAATATCGTTTCCCATGGTTTCAATTAAAGTGGTGCGAATTGGATTTCGTCCATCCAAAGTAGCTTCAAAGGAGGGGGCCGATGAGCCGAAGGGCCGATGAGTTTTTTGGCTGAGGCCCGGTGCCCGGCCGGGCCTCAGGTTGGTTTAAAGGGGAACCAACGTCCTCAAAATAGTCTTGCACTCCCTGTATTGGAGGTGACCAGGGGATCCCTGGTTTAAAAAAAAGGAAAAGACAAAGATAAAGGCTGACTACCCACTAGCCTGGGATTATCTGGGATCCCCAGGTTGTGTTTTTCGCTTGGGGCTCCTGTCCACTCCAGTCCACGGCACGAGCATGCGGCCTTCCGCGGTGTCGATGCGCTTTTGGGACGTCTCCAGCGCAGGGTCGGGGAACCAGCACTGCCTAGCCCACCCGAGAGATTTCCGTTTAAGTGATTTTTCGCACGACTGAAGTCAGCTTCCGCAACCGTTCAGAATTCTCAAGGTTTGTTGTTCCCTCAAATGGTTGCCCTTTCGGTTTCAAAGAGGTCCATGGGTTCAAACCATACCTAGTTCTTGGGGTTTCTGATGCCCCGTGGGTCCATGGTCGCCTATTTGGAAAAGCAATCAGTAAAACCTGGAGCTAATGAAATGGTCTTTGGAAACCATGAGTATCTTTGGAAGCCCATCTTGGGGGGTTGTCACATGTTTTGCAAAGAAGGATCCCTGACGTTCTCTCAATCACAGTGCTTCCAATGGCTACCAAAGTGGGAAACCCTTGGGGTCCCTTACCTGTAGCTTTTACATGATGGCTTCCTCTGGCTACTTGCCATCATGGTAACTGGAAGCACTGGGAACGGTACTAACGTCAGCTTCCCTCTGATGGGTGGTTTGGAGTGGTGGTTGTGGAGGTTAGGGACGGTACTAAAGTGGGCAAATCTGAGGTGCTCCAGGAGCCATTTCTGTTCAGATTCTGGTCCAAGGCACTCTTTGGGCTTTCTGCCTAGAGTCCGAAACCCGTAAGAGGGTTTTTCGCATACAGGTGTCCCATGTTCTGTCGTCTTAAAAGGACGGCAACCTAAGAAAGTTGAAACGGGCAACTGGAGGTCTAGGGCTAAGATCTGGCAAAAAGTCATCAGGCAAAAAAAAAAGCAAACACATGTCAAAGAGTCATGTGGGTGTATTTGTTGGGGGGCAACCTTTTCAGTTTGGTTTGAATGGAACTCAAAAGGGACACCACCTTTGTTGGGTCCCCTATTTCAATATAAAATATAATATATGCAGGGTCTGGGCCATTCAACATGCATAGCCATCTGAGCCAGGCCCTAAACCCGAGCTGACTCTGGGTTCTACCAAGATGGATACGGATTGTATAGGCCTTACTCTAATCCCGAGTGACTTTGGAGGCCAAGGACCATCAAGTGATGAACTTCCCATGGCTCCCAGGAAACCCGGCTGAGATGCCGATTTCGGGAAATGGCTCGGCTTCCGGGCGCTCTCGGAAAATCCGGGCTGCAGGATGACGCTGGCTTTGGGCACTTCGAAGGTGCGGTCGGCCTTGAAGAAGACCCGCCACCGGTCCTCGCTCGGACCGGCACAAACGACCAGTTTGGGAAAACAGACGAATGGCTGTGGGTCACAACCTATGGTACCATTTTGGGGTAGGTGCACCACCCATTTTTGTCTGTTTTGGTGGGGATTGGGATGTTCACTGGGGGTACAGGGCTTTGACCCACAGCCAAATCGGTTTGTCTCCAAATGGGTGCGTTCCTTTTAGACAAACCCCAAGGTTGTCCTCTCCAAAAAAGACACACCAAACTGAGGGACGGTAAAAATTGGGGCTTCAAAGCCCACTAAAACATCTGCCCGGTCTGAGCCTTCGAATTCGCTTGCGCCGTGGGGCATCGTCCCGCACCATCTCCGGGGGCTCCGAGGCCCCAGTCTTCCCAATCTGCGGCCAGGCCAAGGAGAAGTCCTGGAGTTGGGCCCATCGGATCCAATGATCCAAACGTCTCGTCCAAACTGTTTGCTTTTGAAGTTCCTCTTGGTTTCCATTTGTCAGTGCTGTGAGAGTAATAGCACTTTTCCTAAGAGGAAACCCAAGAAAGTCACCCAGGGTTGGACACCCAAGGCTCGGGCCTGAGGATGGGGGTTCCTTGAGCGGTCGGAACCTGACCAGGGTCGATGAGTGCTTGGGCCAAAGGAAAAACCCTTTGGCCGTTTTTGTTTTTTGGTTTGGCTTGACATGGGAACTTGAAACAGCTGAAAAGCCATCAAACAAATGGAGAAAAAGACAATGAACAACAAAATGAACCAAAAACTGAAACAGAAAACAACACTGGACAAGCTGAAAACAAACTGCAAGACAAACTGCAACACAAACAACAAAAGCCGAAAAACCGGACACAAGAACAACAACAGACTGAAACAATGAACATTGGAACAAGCTGAAAAAGACAGGAACACATGGAAAAGACAAAACTGAGAAACACTAAAACAACCAAAAGCATGAGCAAACCACGCCGAAACAAGCTGAACAAACGGAAAGCAACAAAGAAAGACCTGGACAATTGAACCAACTGGGAAAACCAACTTGCAACGAAGCTGGGCGCGGCAAAACCTGAAGGCGGGCCTGGGGAATGAACTTGTTGGGCCCCGGGTACCGCCACTCCGGGAGCAGCACCTCTGGATCCTTCACGGACCAGCCTGCGGATGACGGTTTCGGAGGGCGGGAACCCCTTAGTGCTTTTTTTGGGAGAAGGGAAATCTGTGGTTGCTGGATGTACCGTTTGCCGGGGGTGTTGGGTGTGTGTGAGGGAGAGAGATGGAAAAATGGAGAGAGAGAGAGAGAGAGAGACAAAGAGAGATTTGTTTTGTCCTTTTGTCGTTTTGCTGCGTTGTCTTTCTGTTTGAAGTGATGTCTGGTTTGCTCAGGTTGGTGTGTCTGTGTGTCTGTGTGTCTGTGAGTCTGTGTGTCTATATTTGTGTGTGTCTGTGGAGTCTGTGAATCTGCCAGTCTGAGCGTCTGTGCGTCTGTGCATCTTTATGTCTGTGTGTCTGTGTGTCTGTGTGTCTGCGCGTCTGTGAATCTGCGCGTCTTCGCTTCTGTGTGTGTCTGCGCGTCTACGCGCAGGCTGTCTAAGACAACATTGACTACCATTAAACCACTACCCCCAGAAGCCAATGGATATATACAGGTTATAGAAGGGTTAGGAAAGGGTTATATAAGGGTTATACGAGGGCGCCTCAATTTGTGCATATTTGGCTGCTGCAGAAACCAGGTAATTCTGGAGCTGCGGCATGTGTTTAACATCAACGCTTGGTTTGCGCCGGTATCTTTGCTTAAGGTGAACATCAAAGCTTTGCTTTCTTGGCAGCAGTTTGGTTTGCTGCTTTGATCATGTCGCGTTGGAGGGACCGCCACATCCCCCGTTTTGGGGGTCATGATCCCAAAACGTGCAGTTTGGGGGTAGTGGATTTGACTGGGAGATTTGGGGGTAGTCACACATCACCTGGTATGCTCGTGAAAAAGCTGAATCATACCACTACCCCCAGCTTGGGGGTAGTTGGGGGCGGTAGCGTGCGGATAGTGTGCGGAGTCGGTGTGGGTGGCAACAGCCCCAAAGTTGTTTTTTAAATACCAGACAATTGACACCACTTTTAGCCACGAGGTAGTCGGGCACCGGGCTAAGCCTTTCTGAAGAACTGTGCTGGCAGGACTCACCATTCTAGGGGCCACGCAGCTGCAGGCAAATAATTGCAAACATCAAGCAGTTTGAAGGGTCCCCATGGAGCACAAAATGTGGGCTTTTGGGGGTATTGTTTTGGCCCGAAAACCTAACTTGCTCGGCTGTCGGCAAGAGTCTGCCCAGAAATCTAGCTTTATTTAATCTTTATAATACCAGTACTGGAGACCCCAGACTGGTGCGCAGTGCTTTTGAGCTATGTCAATGGAAATGATTTCTAGAATTCTACTGAAGGATACTGAAGGATGTAACGCGCGACGCGCCTCGCATCTTGTTGCGGTATGTATATAGGGGGGGTCCTTGTTATGTAGGCGTGTCAGGGGAAAACAGCTCTGCAGGCGCTCATGGGAAATGAATCGCATAACGAGGGGCATGCAACCAGCTAGGTGGCATTTGCTAATGTGAGGTATGTAACGAACGTATGTAACGAAGGGTATGGAGCCAGCCGGTTTTGCTAACTACATAGACATAGAGTATGCAACGGGGCATCAGGGGATGGGTGACTTTAAGGCAGCCTGGAGCTTCGCCCTAGACTGGTTGCTTTCCCCCTGTACAGGGTGCTGGTTAGTACACACTCACCGACTCTTGAAAGGAGCGCGAGTGCTGCTGTCTTGTCGCCGTTTTGCTGGGTGGCTTTTCTGTTGGAAAGACATGTACGGGGCGTGCCTCCAATGATCGTTTTTCGCAAACATGCACTACCCATTGCGGTGTAAATAACTACACATTGATGCCCCGATCTTGTCCAGTCCTGGATTCGGAGCCCTCTCCCAAAAATGCGAGCAACATATGGATGTGGCTGCCGCTTCACTGTTTCGCACACCAAATCAAGACGACACAGCCTCGATAGTCGGCCGCCGGAATCTCCGTCTCGGCATACTTCACCTTACGCAGGCAAGGCGTTTGGAAAAAAGTATGGCTGTGGGTCACAAATACGTACCCAAAATGGAACCCTGGTAAATGGAAACTTGGACTACAACCTGCGGTCCCCTGGTGGCTTAATTTTGACCCACACCCGTATCAGCTTGCTGCGTCACGCTGAAGCAAACAGATGAAGCGCCAGGGGAGCGCTCTCGAATTTCTTTGTTCAAAAGCTCGAGCAAAATCTTGCTCATCTGGGAGTGTGCGCACATGTCAAGATTTGAAAACCTGACTCCTGCTTTTGCGGTTTACCCGCTAGTTTCCTCTTGAATTAATTGAATTCATCCCGGAAGAAAAACCCCTTGTGACCCATTCCTCCAACGACACAACCCTGTCGAGCCCCGGGTGTTCTGTCTGCAGCATGGGGTGCATTTTCAAAACCTGAGTGTATGAATCCATACTTGGTCGCTTGGTGATGTGGTTGATCACCCCATACACTAGGGTGTCATACGTCTCCAAATGAACGAACTCTCAAAATGCTTGGATTGTACCGGAAGAAATGTTGACTGAACGACTGAACCTCATGCCGGTTTGCTTGTTTCAGGTTGGTTTCAAAAGAAACCGAAAGGCAAACTACCATCTGCAGGGCCCCCGCAGTCCCCATTTAGACACATGCCATTGACATGTAGTCAGAACATGCACCATGGCCCAGCGAGGCTCGTTTCCTCCGTGTCCCTTGAACCCAGCGGCGCCGTACCACTCCTCCGTGCGGTCGGCGCGCCCATTAACCTCGGAGGTGGCCGGCGAAAGGGAACGCCTTTTGGCTGGGTCAAATGAGCGGCTAAACGGTGAAAGGCTTGAGGGTTTAATCCAAAGGTGGTCGTGTTTCTTCAAAAAAAGAAGAAGCCATATGTGATGGCCACAGTGGGTGTAAGCACACCAACAGACAATGTTCCTCAAGTGTGTTCCATGTTAGTTGGTGGAAGGGTAACTTATTCACCCGGGGGGGGGGGGTTGTCGCAAAACTGCGTGTCCCTTTTGTGACCGGCGCCAAAGGCGATTGAACACCCACCGTTCGAGCAGCGCCCTTTGTCTTTGTCTCTTGTTTCTGATAGTACAGCTATGTACGAATGCCAACACAAGCGTGCAAAACGACATGACAGAGGTCACTAAGGATGGAACACATTCAAGTACCGCCCGCTGTGGGCAAAATTGTCTTGCAGCATGGCTGCTGACAAGCACATTTTTGGGATATGTGGGCGGGCCCCCAGAACGTGAGGTTATTCTGTTGGTTCCCCTTTGAACCATGAAATGTGCAGCCAACATGGAGATCATTCACAAGGTCTCAGCTTGGCTACGCTGGATCGTCGCAACGCGTTGTATCCAGCTGCTCTCCAACTGGATATGTCTGGTGTATTTGAAACCGGGAAACTCCCGGAGTTGGAACAGCTGCCATGTTTACCCGGACTGATTGAACAACTGTTTGCTGCTTGCTGTCTTCCCCTTGGAAGACAGAACAGTGTAGAAGCATGGAAACAATGGATCTATTGTTTCTTGCAGATTGGCGGGATCGGGTTGTTTTGGTCCCCTATCGGTGTCTTGCGGTATTGTCAGTCATTCATGTGGGAATGTCTGAAAACAAGGGAACAGAAACAAAGAAACAAGGAGAGAGAGAGAGAGAGAGACAAAAAGAGAGAAAAAAGACAAAATGTAAAAAAGAGAGAGAGAGAGAGAGAAAAAAAAAGATTCGCCAAGCTGCATCCTTGGCGAAGACCCGATACCTCGCCCTCTCAGGGGTGAGCTGCTCGAGCACTTTCGCCACAGCGCGGGGCAGGCTGCCGCCGCTGGGGCCCTCCTGCTGCGGGACCCAAACACATAGGGAAATGAAAGGCCTCCCCCACAACCCAGATGTTCTCAGAACCTTCTTAGAATAGGGTGTTTCATCTAAGATGGCTTCCACTACCCCCAAACCACTACCCCCAAATACCCTTTGCATTGTGGCTATAGAGTGGTTGTATATCCCATGAAGGGGGGCATGGTTTGGGGCTAGTGCATCTTAACAGGTCCTCTGTTGCCAGCAAGGATGAGGGGGTGATCATCAACCAAGCCCAGTGCTTCTAGCTAGGTAATCCGGGGAATCAAGCATCCCCTGGAGGTTACGAACTACGCCCCCATGGACACCTCGGGCCGGCCGGCTCCTTGGGAGGGTCGAAAAGCAGGAAGCGGTTGCTCAGGTAGGTCGAGGGCGGTAGCCCATCCTGACACGCTCAGTTCTCAGAGCTGGCCCAGGAGTCTCAAAGGGAAACCAGAAGGAGCT
Source organism: Effrenium voratum (assembly GCA_963377175.1). Lineage (NCBI taxonomy): Eukaryota > Dinophyceae > Suessiales > Symbiodiniaceae > Effrenium > Effrenium voratum. The sequence goes on along the minus strand of CAUJNA010001946.1, from coordinate 293,785 downwards.
TGTTTAGACAGTAGTGGCTAAAATGCGTAAACAGGGGTAGCCAACCCCAAACTCTCTATCCCCCTTCTGGTTGGCTCAAGCATCCGATTTTGGGGTCGTTCCCGCTAGGTGGGGGAAGCCTGTATGAGCACACTACTAGTAGGTCTGGTGGGATGTTTGTTTGACCGAGCACCGGAAAAATAAGCCTTTTCACACATGGCATCAATGCTGCCCGGAGAGTACTATCCCCTTGAAATGGTTGGTTTCATGTTCCATCTTACTGTCCCAGCGGTCCATTTGGGTGTTTCTCAAAATAGGAATTGGTCCCCTAAAATGGTTGGATTCCTTTTGGTTTCCCTGTCAAATAATTCCAAAAAGGGCAGAACCGTAGCATCTAATCCATTCACGGCTTGGAGGGGAAGGATTCCCGTTTCGGTCTGCTTTCAAGGGAGACCCGAAATCACCTGAAGCACCCCAAATGCTCCCCATATTGTGGGTATGTATCAAAATAGGGAAGCCCTATTTTACCGCGGCTTCCGTTCTGATCTTCATTTCAACCTAACAAGGGCGCCTTTGAAAACGACAAGCCCATTTCTTTTTGAGACACACACACCCAGGTGGGCAAAAAAAAAACGCCCAAGCCGAAGACCCCACCCTTCCAGGCGCCTGCATGAGGTCCACCGAGTCCAGGCACAGCGCCTGTGACGCTCGCTTCTCCGCGAAGCGCCAGCGCAGCTGCGCCAGACTCTGGCACTCCTCCCCACGGGTCCCGTCCCTCGAATCGAATCCCGGGCCGGTCGATCACCGTTTTCAATGGAAAAGCCATGGTGTGGGTCAAAAATCGGTACCTAAAATGGGCTGCCCGCTCGGTAAATGGAAACATGGACTAAAACCTGCGGTCCCCTGATGGCTTTTAATTTTGACCCATACCCATAAATTTACACAAGGTCTTGAGAGGCGGCTAAGGTCGAACAGACTGGTGGCAATTCGTGCCAGAAGACCCAAATTGGCGGGGTCTCCGCTATACTTTAGCAGCGCCCAACCGGTTCCAAATACACAAGGTAACCGACGAAGAACAACCACAAGCAAAACGAGAAAAAAACACAAACACCAGAAAAAAGGAACAAACACAAGGAAGACAACTGAAACGACTCGCCAGCACGAAAAAGGCTTGCTCTTTCGCTAGCCGCTAGCCCGCCTGAAACGTGTACTCAGGCACGGCATCCAGGCCCCGATCTTGCATTCGTCGCACGACGCTGAAGACCGCGCCAAAGATGGCGTCCTTCTGCTTCAGGCCCTCCTGACGATTGGGGAGGCAAGCGGGGAAACAAGCCGCAGCAAGCACAAGCAGATACAAGCAGCCAGGCAAGTGGGTTGTAGCGAGACAAGTGGGGAGACAAGCCGTGATAAGGTCTGAGTCACCAAGCAGGGGGAGGCAGGTGGGGAGGCAAGTGGCAAGACAAGTGCGGAGGCAAGTGGGGAAATCGTGGGGGGACAAGTGGGGAGACAAGCCGTGACACGGCTACTCAACATACAAAAATCCGTTTGGACCCCAGATTTCCCGACCCTCGAGCCCATCCCAGACTCCTCCGAGACATCGAAGCTGACTCGGAAAATCACAAAGTCGTCCTGGTCGAAGGACAGCCCCGCGGTGGTGCCTTAGGGGAGAAGGCCACGTAACCTGTGCGGCTTGATTCCAAGGTTGTCTGTTGGGAGGACACAGAGAGGTTGGTTCACCAAAAGATCCAGGTTCACTGAAAGTTAGGTTTGATAACCTGAGTTCTTAGATTATTGTTCCAGCCAAGACAATAATGACACTAGAATTCACCAAACTGGATTACAAGAATCGCACAGGGACCTTTTTTCCCCATTCGGTGAGATATGAATCGTGCAGAAGCACAACAATGTGTTGTCTCGTTGGGTGGTTGATCCTGGAACACGTTCCAATCTGGTGGTTCAGCACCAGGGGAGGCCTTGGTAAGGCCATGACTCTGCTCCCTAAGCTCCAAAACAGTAAGTATTGCAAGTAGCAAACAACGTCAGCTTCTAAATTGCCATGTGGTTGGCTTTGTGGATGTGTGCCGAATTTAGGCGGCCGGCTTGAAAGGGAAGCAACATAAACTCCGCCAATTTGAAGGGGGTCCATGGGTCGTTTTTTGACGCTCCTCCTGGGCCTTTGCACTGTGTTTGCTTTGGGTGAGTTCCAAGCCATTCTGGATTGAAAAGCCCGCAGCAAGGCTTCCAACTAGACTTCCAACCAATGAGCACCTCATCAAACAAAATTCACGATGAAGGTGTTGAGCCGCGATTTGTGTGGCAATGTCAGGCAGTATGTAGGATATCTTCGAGTTGGCGCCCAAAAGATGATGTTCGAAGCCACCACACGGGTAAAATGGAGATGAGACCCCCCTCCTTTTCCCAGGGGGAGGAACAAAAACCCGAACCAAGCCCTTGGAACCCCCTCTTCTTTGTGGGGAACAGAAAGAAACACCGACGAACTCCAAATCCATGGGGCCCTTCACCCAGCCCTTGCCCTTCAGCAAGCTCTGGATGGAGTTGGGCCCTTCGTGGCCCAGAATGTGGGCCACGTAGTCCTCACTTTCCACCGCGGATTGACTCACCGCGAGCGAATCGCGGCGCGGTGAGGACGGGGAGGACGGGGGTGTCAAGGAAAAGATGGGGGGTTTAGGGGGTTCACAGACATTGAGCCCTTTCCGCCTTCCCCTGCGCCCACCATGTCCCGACTTGTCAAGAGAAAATGGTGTCCACCAACCATTGAGGGTCCAACATCAAACATCGAAAGTGTGTTGCTCCGCGAATCGTCTGTGAGGATGCGTCCTGTCAGCCCTTCAAGCGCAATGTGTTCTACCTGTATCTTCATAGGGAAAGGGTTGTTTGGATCCGAAGCCACATTTCTATCAGGTTGCAGCAGATTCCCCCAAAAAGACTCCCCCTGTTTTTGAAGGTGCAGGTAGTGGGGGGACATTGGTTCAGTGGCCACTAGATTTCCAAAATCAAGAGTTGATCAACTGACTAATGCGCTCCAGTGAAGCGATCGCCACTCTAGGTCAAAAAACGAAACGAAGAAAATTGAGGGATTCTTGAGCTTGGGCTGGGATTTCCCTGGAGCCAGAAAGAAAAACACCAAGAACACCATTCAGTGCTTTCCCAAACTCCCTCAATTTTTCCTAGCTCTGAAGGGAAATGGAGCTCGGATTTGAGGAAGAGCTGAGAAGCATGCCCCCTCCCCTCCTGCCCCCCGGTCCCTCTGGCAGTCTCCTGGGGCTTCGCCAGCAAGAACTCCTGGCGCGCCTCGGGGCTCTCGAAGGCCATGGCCCACTCCACCAGAATCTGACCTCGGGCGGTTCCGAGCTCTTCCTTTGAACAAATGCAGAAAAAATCGGCCGACGTGGTATGCGGAAAAAAAGGAAGGAAAACATATCGGCCCAGGTGTCCGGCCCCAGTTCCCCTTCTTTTGAAAGGTGTAGGAATTGATGCTTGATAAGAATGTTCTGGTGTGGTTTGCTCAATGATGGTGATTGTTTGGCTCTATGTCAATCTTCTGGGGAGCAGCTGAAAGGTCCCCAGCGACACTTCCAACCCCCAAAAAAAGGAAGGACATGTAAATATGTGTTGAACAATTACTGCACTCAAGTTTGCTTTTCGACTGACAGCTGAAAGGGTCACCATGCTGTTCGCACTAATAACCGCCAAGAAGACAAATGTCAAAAAAGAACCACAAGCACAAACAACTCAAAACCAAACAACAAAACCGAAGCCAACAAAAAACAAAACATAAAGCAAACAATGCCAAAAGCGGAAAACCTGCCGTGGATCCGGCTTCGGATCTGGATTCCGCCAGGGTACGGGCCTGCGACACCGGCACCGCCTCCAGCACCAGCGGCACCCCGCGCTTCGACAAGCCTCTCAGCTGATGCGCTTCGATTTGCCGGTGGATTCCTCTGACGGGTCTCGGGACTCTGAGGTTCCAATGGTTGATGTACCTAACCACACTTTTTCCCGTCAGCTTCATCCAAGGCCCCAAGGCCATGTCGTTGAACCGGGGAAAGCAGAGGGGACTTGTTCAGCAGCGTTTCTTTCTACGCCCACTTGCAGGGAGGGCCCAAACATGTTGGAAAGCGCAGAAGTCGGCGAAATACCGCAACATGCCAGAACATGTTGAAAAATGCAATCTAGCAACTACCAGAAAACAACCGAAAATGAAAGAAAATACCAGAAAACAACCGAAAATACAAGTGACTGGAAACGAACATGAGGAATCCCCAAGTGACCTTCCTCATGGGTGAGCTCGTGTTTACTGCCAGAGCAGTTCTAATCTGTCAAACGGATGTGCGCCCCTCCAGGGAATGCAAATGGTTTCAGTCTTTTGAGGTTCCCTCGGGGAACCTCCCAAAAATTAGGTGAGTGCTCCCCGGCAAAATGGGACTCTTGGGAGAAAAGGAGCGGTTGAAGAAAAAGATCCTTTTTGGTGAACGAACCCTTTTCCCAATCAACCTGGTGAGCGCTTCCAACGTCATCCTCTGTCCACGGAAAGTATTAAGCATTGCGATAACCACACAACTTTCAATCAGGCAATGATTGTGGGACCTTAACAAAATGGTGCCGAAACTGGCCGTTTGCGGCCCAATGGATTTCTGCTGTATTTTTGCTGGAAGCTCGGTACCTGTTTCGGGATAGGCTTCCATGGGGTTCCTCATTTAGAGATGAAACGATGCGGCAGGCTTCCAAGAGAACCTGAAATCATACAACCTCGCTTACACCCTGACCCAAAAGAATAAAACCAGCTATGTCGACATGGCCAGTTGATTCTGACACAGACAACCACGGAAGTGGACAAGATGCCTGTGGTGGCTGACAAACATTAAAACTTGGATCAACAAAGCAAAACAAATGAGTCTTTGACTACCAGCGCAATATATGCAGCATCGCTTGCAACATGGGTGCTGGTAAAGCCGTGTCTTGACATGGGTCTTTAGAGCACCTTGCTTCTGATTTCAGCTGCATTTTGGGGGGAAAGAAACACTTTTGGCTCCTGCGAGGGCAATTCTCTTTGTTCCTTCCAGGTCTTCCAAGGAGTTGGCTGGCACGTGCCTAGCCCCGTTTGTAAGTTGCGGCCCAGGTGCGCGGGGGGTAGGGATTCACCCCAGCCCAGGGCGACACCGAAGCGGCGGAAGTCGTCCGCCGCGGGATGGGCCCAAAGAACTTCTCCACCGTGGACTGCAATTGGGCTAAGGGCTCCTCTCGCCGATGAGGCGTGGGGGGGGGGGGGCGGGGGATGCAGCCAGCTATTTTGAGGATCAAGCATCTGTCCTTCGGAGATCCTCTCAGATGGAAGCGGGGACCGTTCTTTTGAAGATGGCCAGCCAAGCTTCCGGCAAAGCGGCGATTTGGCCATACATCTTGCTATTCAGCAAGATCGAGTGAACTCAGGTGTAGCATTCCCAGGTCCACAGCAAAAATCGGCTCCGAAGAACTTGCCCACCCAAAGCACAGAGACTCACCAGATCCAACCTCTGGGGTTTCCCCACCTGCTGGTTCTCAGCTGAGGGAACCCGAACCAGGGAATGCCCTTACTTCCGCTTCATTCCACCACCCGGTCTCGGATCCAAGGCATGTGAGCCACAAGCAAAACCCGGTATTACAATGGTGAACCCAGAACCAAAGACTTAAGAAGGCGGATATCCGCAGCTATTTCTGGCTGGGCTTGGCTCTTACTAATCTTCATCTAGCCGGGTTTTGAGCACGTGCCTGTCCGGGTTTTGATCCGATCCGATGCTCCTTGGCCACCACACAGAGCGCCATGGCGCTGGGGTCGTAGGCCTCGAAGAAGTCCTGCAGCCGCCGCCGCAGCTCCTCCGGGCCTGCGAAACAGAGGACGCGACGTCGGAAAAATCGGAGGCCTCCTCTAGGTTCAGCTTCCCTGGAGATTGTCTCAAACCTCGAAGTGGATTCCTTTTGCTTCTTTTGTTGTTTAAGAATAAATACCCTAAAGAATCCTCAAAAGGGGTGTCTCACACTAGGAATTGAAACCTCCAAAGTGGGTGGTGTCCTTTGGGTTTCCCTTTAAAACCACCCCTGCAAAGGGTACCCACACGGATTCAAACCAACACCAATTAAGAGCTACCTGATAGGTGTTTCCCTCCCAAAAGCACAAACTGAACCTGAAAGGCAACAAATTTAAGAAAAAGGCCCCTTAGGTCAAGGTCTGCCTCATGTTTGGACCCCTTTGGCCGTCCGGGTGATTAACGAGGGAAGGGGGTCAAAGGGGCCGAAAAGAATCTGATGAGCAAGCCAAACCCAGTAACTTTCGTGCAAAGATGGATGAAAAGGTTCTTGGCCTGACTATAACCCCAATTGACCCAGGTAGTAGATCTGTGCACTCACTATGGCCCATGTTGAATCGGTGAGCGTTGAATCAAATGGGATCTTTCAAAAGTCACTGGATTTCGCCAATCACAAGTTGCAGTTTACTCGTGAGCTTCAGCAATACTTCCCACTTTGGGAGGTAAAAAGTCAAAATGTTGCAGGGACCTCCTCTTCAGGGTTCCCTTTATTCCCTCAAAACATCACCCGTAGCAAGGGAAACTCGCGACAGATGGACCACCATAAGTGATGTTTAACACCACCAACTGGGGAAAAAGGGACCCCTGCGCTAAGGGCCTTTCTTCAGCAGCGTCTGGCGGTTGCCGCACCCGAAGTGCGTCTCCGGGTGGTTTGAGGCCGCTGTGCTCTTCAGCAGCTGCTGCAACCGGAAGCCGTCCTTGAGGACAGCTCCGCAGGGAAACACACCGAGCAGCTCGTGATCAGGGTTTCCTCCATTTCCCCTTTGGGCACCTCCGAGGTGGCAGTTTGTGTGGCAAAACCCGGGAGAATTGCAACTTTTCATCGGAGAAATCCAGTGACACCTGATTCTGGAATCCTCAAGGGGGGCAGGTACAAGGCTGGTGGGTAGTTGAGAGCTCTAGGGTCAATCAATTCAAACATGGAAAACCGTTGTGGGTAAAACGGCATTTACCGAATCGCAAAAGTGACCGTGAATCGCCCACCCCAATGGAGGGTCCCAATGATGCTTCGGGCAAGTGCTGATTCAGCAATATTTCGAAACCACCCAAAGGGAAGTCACACACACAAAATCGCCTGGCCAAAAGGTCATGACAACAAAATATACAGAGAGCCTGAAACCCCGAGGTAAGTGCTCCTGCATTTGTTCATGCCCCCCATAGAATGTCTTGGGGTGGGGGATTGCCTGCTGCAAAGCGATGAATCTAATAAGACAAGCGTCGTTTTCCCGGTTCTTGGCAAACTCTGAGTCAATCGCTCCCACCTGGCACGATCAAGGCGCAGCACTGCATTCTGCGAAGGGAACAAAAACTAGATGACGAGTTTGGAAAAAATCAAAGGCAAACACTTGGAGGCCAAAGCATTGGGAACTCACTGGGAAACCAAGGCCTGAAACATCGAATAAGCCATCCATGGCCGCTCCGGAATCCCTGCACAAGTGGGCAAAATGGCTCTTCAAAAGGACAACCAAAGCAAACCAAACCAAGTTTCCAGCCTGGAACGGTGCACAATTGTAATGTCTTGCAAAATCCATATTAATGTATATATATATATATGATATTGTGGCTCCAAACATCCTGGAACGCAGCTGGTAAAAGCATTCGTTAAGGTTGTCAAAAGTAGCCAGCCCCCTGTCGGCTTCAGATTGGTCCGAATGACAATAAGTTCAAAAGGATGTCCCTGAGTTTAAAAGGACACCCCTATAACACGAATACATATGTATGACAAGCAAAAAGAGCACAAAAAGCTCGCCGCCAAAAAAAGAGCAAAGCAAACAAGTGCAAGGCAAATTCTAAACAAAACACACAAAATTGAATGAGCAGAAACTGGCAAAAACGGAAAACGAATCGACACACAAATTCAACCAATCAACAAAACACAACTGAAGGAAGCGAATTCAAGACGCGAAACACACACACACACACACACACACACCAAAAGCACCCGTAAAACAAACGGCACACACAGTTCAATAAAAAATAGACATGAGCAAACCATTTGTCTTAATCACACAACAAGAACATCTACTTAAACACAACACAGCAAATAGTATCGAGGAAGCAACAAAACAAAAGCAACAACAACAGACTAGTTACCAAGAGATATTGAACAAAAGAGCCAACACATCCAACATAATATCAAATGAACACACACCAAACATCAGAAGCAGAATAGCAACCAACAATAACATCAGGCAACAAGAACCCTGGCCAACACCCACCGCATCCCCCTCATACTCTCCTGCGCTTCCTTCTGGAAACAGAGATGGCACCAGCAAATGACCGGCGAACCAAAGCGATTTCCCGGCGAAATGTTTTGAAGGCAACGGGCCTTCACTTTAGCGGCTTTTGGTGAGCTCCTTCCGATTCGATCCTAGTATAAGGGCCAACATGATTACAAGTAGTCTACCACTTGGCGCAAATTGGCTTCAAAGTACCCCACCACCCCATGCTAATGAATTGGGCCCTTATAGTATTGTCGTCCAGCTCGCGCTAACCACTTTTAACAGACCTGAATTCACAAGTCTATGAGTCTCTGAGGAAACCTGCGTACTCGCTCCTTTGACCCCCGGATCGGTATGCTCGCAAGTGCAAGTTTGGATCAAAGCCCACTATCAGATTAGTCTGCCCAAAGTCATCTAAAGAATCCGACGCGCTATCCCACACCCAGTTTTGGCACAACAGAGATATCCGATGATATTTTTCATGGCTGGTACTGCCACTTCCCCGAGCGACCCAAACGCGCCCGGCACGCGAAACGCCCGGCCTCACGCTCCGTGGCGGAGGGGGTGAAGAGGGGCTCCCGGAAGAAGCTGCTGAAGCGCTTCAGAGATTCCAGCAGCGCGCCTTGCGGAGGGGTCTCCGCCCAAGCCCCGGGTTGGGAGCGGCGCCGGGGGGGTTCTGTTGGGGATGCCACCGTGGCATTTTGGTTCAGTTCGGGGGGAGCGATTCTGCTGGGGAGGGTGGGGGTGTCTTGTTTTTGCTTGGGACCGGAATCCCGATTTTGGTTGGTGATTAGAATGTTACTCAATGTTCGAATCCCGATGTGGTTACTCAATGTTCGATGGGCTATTTGACTGGTACGCATTGTGGTGCAGGTTGGGATGTTCTTCCCAAAAGAAAGTTGGTTACCCAACTAATCAAAGGACACTTGGCCTTTTCAGACACTGTTGAAAGTGCTCCTTCGAAATAAATGGTTCTTTATGGTGGCGGAACAACAAGTCCTAACCTGATAGTGTAATCATGATGGCGGACTTGTCCCTGTGAAGACCTGGGAGTACATTGCTATGGTTGACCACCTGCTAGCAAGCCTGCTCGTAAGTGGGAGTCAGTCGAGACTGTTTAAGACAGCAAGATCGCTTTCGTCCCTTCCGAAAGGGTCGATATGCTTCTTTCTGACCGCTTTCTACTCGGTTGGTCTCTACAAACAGCTACGCGCCCACGGAAAAAATGGATGGTTTTGCAGAAGCCGACTCTGACCTGTCCACTTTCATTGGGTGACCCTTGGGTTCTAACAAATGGGTATCTCAGGCTTTGAGGTGCAAAACCAAAGAATAAGCAACCCGGAGAAGAAGTAATCTAGAGCAACCCCTTTTAACTACAGTAGGGAACCACCGTTGAAATCATAGAAACCCAGAAAAACCAAGGGCCAACAAGCGCTTGAAACCATGACATCAGAGGGTAAACAATTGAAAATGGGAACATCCCTGGTTACCTTCTGCGATGTATCTTGGAGCCTTAGGGCAAGTCAAGTATCACTCCCACATGAGGTAAGTGTCTTTTCTGGGGAAGCCCGTTTTGGTTGGTTCTAAACGGAAGTCAGGAGAAAAAAAGAATCAATGGAGGTCCCCCTCATTTGCAAATCCACATTGTGGTTTGAAGGGGTCGGTCGTCCAAGATGCTCGGTGACACCTCGAAAAAGTAGGTGGTCGCATTCTCCTTAGACGCATTCAAAGCTCATAGCGCCCAAAACCCCGGCAAATCCAGATAGCAGAAACCTCGAGATGGCCAACTTTCGTTGGATTTTGGGCGCAAGCGAAAGAGTTGGCATACCCTTTCCAAGCGGGTGTCTGTTTTGGCAACCCATCAGTGCCCAACATTTGGGAACGCTCTCAAGTGAAGGGGATCCCGAAAAACTACGGATCCGACCCTTTGGAGACCAAATCGTGTGCCAGGACACTGCTGTAAAGGCATTCTGGTTTCCAGAATTCTCGTCCAGGAAGGATTCGAAGGAGTTCTCTTCGGGGTACTCTTTGGTACCCAGGAACAGCATGTGCCTCAGCCAGAAAATTCCGCTTGAGAAAAGAGGAAATCCGTATTTTGAGTTGCATACCCGTGTATAAGGGCAAACAAAAATCACATCTCTGAGAAACAAGTTGTTTGCGGGTGCCTGGCAGTCCCAAAGATAGAAACCAGAATTTATGGAGCCCAGAACCGCTTGCTTTGCCCATCCCGTGGATTTGTTTCGCTCGTCCGATTTCCGGGAGGGTAAAGGCGGTCTACCAATTGCCCGTGAGCAAAAGTCGTGAGGTCTGAGAGCAAAATCGCAAACTAGCCAACTAAAACTACTAAAACCCAACTAAAACTAACTAAAACCCAACTAAAACTTAAAACCCAACTAAACCCAACTGAAGCTTAAATTCGCAGCCATGCTAAGTCCTTGAAATGCAGACCCTAGGGTTCAACCCCCATACGCATTGACCCAATTTAGATGATGACACTCCTGAGGCAAACCATGATGGTTAGATTAGCCCCAGTGGTTTTGGTGGTGAAGTGCCACTTTGGGGTTGGTCCAACTAACCCACGCAAAATGAAACACCGTGTTGCTGGTGAGTGGTCGGACACTTTCATGTTCGTGTTTTCTCTCGGCGGTCCCACAAAAGAAAAACCCACACCTCGTGGATTCTGATAGTGAAAGCCGGAAAGAATGAGTGAGTTGCGGGTTGCCATCAAGCATCACAGCACCAGTACGTTGAAGACCACCCGGGTGGGCAACAAACACGGGAGCTCCCAAAAAAAAAAAAAGTTCCGGGGAAGGAGATTCTGAACCGAAAAAGGTCCCAAGGACCCCGGCGACCTAGGCAAACAAGCCTCTATCGGACTTGGAGAAACCGACTGTTGGCCACAAAAGGATTGCCAGGAGTGATGAGACTTGAGCCAGAGGTCGCCAATGATGCCTTTCTTTCGGCACCATTGGTAAACTTCCCTTGCCGGTGTTTCTGGGCTTGACGTTCCTGCAACAGTCCCAGTTAAGCATCCCAACAAAAGAACCCCTCTCCAAATTTCCGAACAAAGCCCTCGAAGAGGGACATATAGCCTGATCGAAATCCATTGGGGCCTAATCACAAGCCGTGATCAGCTTAATTCCCTCGTCTTGAACAAGCCAGAAACCAATAGGGCCCTATTCAACCTGCCCCTTTTTGTCCCAAACGAACCCCTCCGGGTCGCTCGCAGAAGTGCGCCAGGCCCGGCAAGTCCTGGGGGTGGAAGCCACAAAGTGGTGGTAATTTCTGGAGTCCGGAATCCGGAACCCTTCGGTGAGCATTATAAAACATGGGCATTTGTGTCCACCATTTGCGAGGGTGTCCCCAAAAAAGAAAAAATAGGCGCCGATTCACTTCCAGGGGAGGCTCCGTATCATGTGGTCGAAAAATCCCACTGGGTTGGCCAAACAAACCCTTGTGGTAATAGCGTCCTGAAATCCCTCGAAAAAAACTGAGAAGAGGTCCCCCAAAAGAGGCCAGTAATTACTTGCAGGTCAGGGAATCACCCGGGGGTTGGAAATGAAGCGTTTGGAATTCCCACGAAGGAAACCAGCAGTTGGATGGTTCAGTCTGCAGTCATGTGGATGGACAAAATATTTTAAAACCCAACGGTTGATGGATTAAAACGGATTTGAATGCTGGTTGACAACCCACGAATCCCAACTGGCTGTTTTGTGGATTTTGTAACCATCCACAGTAGTTTTCCCTTTTGGTCTCCCTTCAAACCCCGTCCAAAAAGGAGGTAGACCCACAAGTATAAAGGATCTGTAATTCTACAGCAATTCCAAAATCGCCCGCGCTTGTCTGATTTCAATGAGACAGGCAGTGTTTCAGGCAGTACAAACGTCTTGAAAGCACTGTATCCGGCCGAATGGAAGGAGCACTTGCACGCGGTGTCACAAACTGCTTTCGCAAGACCCGGTGCAGTCACAAAGGCCGGAGAGGGGCAAACAAACAATCAACCAACCAACCAAACAAAACAACAAACAAAAAGACAGACAGACAGACAGACAGACAGACAAGCAAACAAACAAACAAACAAACAAACAAACAGAACAGACAGACAGACAAACAGACAAGCAAAACTAACAAACAAACAAACAAACAAACACAAAAAGACAACTGAACACTTGTACGCGTCATAGGGTCCTGCACAGCACGGTGAGCTCGCAACCCATTCATCATCAGAATAAACTCACCCTGGTTGATTCCTTGGGGGCAACCCATTTTCGATCATTGTCCAAATCACTGGGGAACATGCTGCTAGAAATCCGCCAGCTGGCAATACCCCTCAAGAACATCCCCTGGGAACATGCTCAGTTTCCGACTTTGCTACCCCCCAAAGGATGCCTAGGGTCCAACCCGCATCAGAATGGTTGGTTGGCCCAAGTTAGATCATGAAACTGTTGAAAGGTAAACAAATGGTGATTCCTTTAACCCCAATTGCTTTAATGGGTGTGGGCCTTTGCAGAACCCTTTTGCTTGGTTGTAAAAGCAGGTCATCTGAACCATCCATCTGCTCAAGTCCCCTGCCAAAAAATGAGAAGCTGTCCAGTCATAGATTCCCTTCACCAACAAGGGTAAAAATGAACAAGACTTCCAGCCTGAGCCTAAGGGAAGGAATCCCAGGGATGGCCCACTTGGGGTCCACTCGTCCATTCGGCGCACCTCGGGGTCCGAGTAGAAGCCAGCGTGCACCGAGAGCGCCCCCGCGCTGGTCACGGCCTCAGGGTCCGAGGCCAGGAGCACCTGTCGCGCTTGCCGGGGGGGTCGTCGGTTTTTGGGTGGGGAGGCTAGCAACGGAAAAGCACACAACGGAAACACACAAGCACACAACGGAAAATCCCAGCCATGGGCCCCACCCAAAGGCGCGTTCGCCACCGCGCGCAGGGCCGGGCCCTCGGGCCCTCGGGCCCCGCCTTCATGCCGTTGGCCAAGGTCAGGGCCCGGTAGCTCCGGGAATCCATGGGGCTCTTGGCAACCTCCCCCCGGAAGACCTCGGCCTCGGTCCTAACAGAAAGCGCTTGCAGCCGGCGCTTGCAGCTGTCAGCGAGTGTCTGTATTTAGGGGAACCCCCTTTTGGTTGGCTTTAAAGGCGAAGATACTGGGAAACAACCCGGTCCACCTATTTTAAGACAATTCAATCTTTTGCGGATAAACAGAGGGTACAGTTGGAAGGAGACTGACAAAGTTGCACCAAGGGTCGGGAAGAACTCTTGATGCATGGCTACATGGCGATCTGGTGAAAAACCGTAAACCAACTGTTTAGCCATGCCGCGTCCAAGACTTGTGAATGGAACCTTGTAGGAGAGCAAACAATCCTGAGCTATTTGGCTGTTGGTTTCCCAAGTTTCGTCACTTGATGAGTGCGCACAAGATTCCCAAGATCGTACTTTTCTGTAAAAGAAACACGCCGATTAGCCCAAAACCAGGTTCAGGGCATCTTTCAAATTCAAAGTTTGAGGAGTAGCAGTATTTTTGGGGGGCCCAGCAAATGGTTGGGACGCCCTTTTGGCCAAACACCAACAACTGGCTCTCCCCTAGAACGCAACATCCCAACGGATCCAGCATTTCCTTTTCACTTCTGGACAACCCGCCGGGTTGTCCCTGTGGAAAACAATCCTTTTCTGTGGGACCGTTTAGTTGTTGATTACTTTCTCGCTTTCGTAAAAGTGATTTTGGGTTGGCACTTTTGGGGGTAAAATGCCATCCGCTGACCAACCAACAGTTGCATTTTCCATGACCAGCCATATGTTTTCAGAAAATACACCGCATGAAAAGTTGTATTTTCGATGAAAAGCCAACAAACAGTGGGTATTTGGAGCTTGCGGGGTCATTTTGTGTCACCCCGCCCCGAAGACGTCGGTCCTCCCAGTCTCAGCAACTGCTTGTTGCAGCGCCAGCGCGCCGCACGCATTGCCCAAGCCTACCAGGACCTGAACCGGTCGAATTCGTCCCTTTGCAAAAGACCTGAAGTTGGCATGCACTCGGAGGTGTCCTCTTTCAATACTGTGGAAGGTGCGAAATGCCATTTCGACTTTTTCAGAAACCCTGGAAGTGTCTCAACAGACAATGGTTTCCACCATGGTATGGTTTCCACCATGGTCTCAAAGTGGTGCGGTTGATGGATTTCGCACCCATCCACAGTTCCTGAAAAGTAAACAAACCTCGGGGCCCACAAGTTGATGTAACCAACCCAAAGGAGAAACATTGGGGAACCCTAATTTGTTTCATATGCAAACCACAGTTTTGCTTTCATTAAGATCCTCCTTTAAACATCTAGGCTTCCGGACGGGTTTTTAAGAACCATTTACAATGGGTGGGGGGGGTACTGTAAGGAATAGCCCTACATTCCTTAATAGCTTCGGGCAACATCTTGGCGGCGGGGTGTTCGTTGTGACTCCAGTGGAGCCTCGACCGCGACATTTGTGGTGAATGGTTTTCAGGGTGAGCTTTTGCGATAGACAAAACGCGTGCCATGTTTGAGCTTCTGATTTGGCTCCATGTTTCTCAGAATCTTCCAGAAGGATCCCTGAGCAGCATGGGACTTTCTGTGAATGACATCAAGAAGACCCATGAGGCCAGTTGCCTTTTTTTTCTCAGGTAAGCATGGTAAGGCTTAGTTGGTGGTTTGGATTGACCCCTGTAGGGTAAATGCCTTTTCGGTTCCAAGTGGAGCAGCGGTCCCCCCCCCCTCCCGCCTTCCGGCGCGGGCTCTTCAAGCGAGACAGGGCTGCAATGGCTGCCAGACCCTCAGGGAATGTACAACACAAAAACACAAAAGACTTGCTTCACCCAAAAAAAACACACACAATGGCTAGGGCATCATCAATCATATAATCCAAACAACAGATCGACTTCAAGCAAACCGATGTCAAAGTGGATCTCAATCAACACCTGATGCTCCGCATCTCCGCATCTGCCTCCGCCGCTCGCAGCGCCGGCCATCTTTGGGCCCGCGGCGCTCCGCGCCCGCGCGGCCCGCAGAAGTGCCAGCGGGGTCCCGGGGCGGTTCGGGGGGCGCCGGCCACGGCGCGAGGCGCCGCCAGTGCCATTGGGGTGGGAAATCGTTTGTTTTCTTGGCCACGTGCTTTTTGCTCAGAAAAAGGCATCTCTCCAGTTTCAAAAGAAGCTGGGGAAGGCAAATAACCAGCCTTCAAGAGGCTGTGGGAAAAACTCAGAGTTTTTGGCTGGATGCTTTTTAGTAGGGGCCCATGCTGTCACTGTCCGCAAAGTTCTTGTGGCAACCGGAAGCCAGGCTGGTGGTCCCCACCGTTTGCAGGCTCTTACAAGAGGCTGGGGGGTACCTGTGAGACTACCTGACAAGTCAAATGGCAAGGCCTCATGTTGCCTCAAAGCTTCTCCCATTCGGCATCCAAACCTTTCTTGTGCATCTAACTGGCTTCGTGATTTGGCCAGCAGAAATAGGAAACTGAATCCACTTTCCGGCTTCGGTAGCCAGTACAAACGGACAACAGTATCGACGGTTTGCTCAAGGCCCTGTATCATATGTCTTTGCACCCTTCTGCCTGGCTCGAGCCCTCGAAAAGGCTGCGAACAGGACAGGAAACTCAAGGGCAGTCATGTAGACCTCACATGGTGCACCCCTAACCGCTCCAGACTGTATGTAATCTGCTTTGTAGCGTCGAATTGGTACATAACCAACGCGGGCTACTGGTTTCCCTTTCGGGATACACCTGAAGCAGGGTTCAGGTGGCATTCATGGACCGATGTCGTGTACCCCAAGAATTGTACCCCAAAGTACCTCTCAAACCATACCCCGTGTGTCTTTCTACCAGTTATATGAGTGTATATGGTTCTTATTTAAAATACATGTACATACCTACACATGGATTTTGGGTTGAAACCATTCGGGATACGCCCTCAGCTGCGCACAATGCTTAACCCATGACATAGGCCCGGGACTGCGGCGGCTGACAAAGCTCAACGACTCGCCGGCCTCGATTTTGGATGCAAAGTCGCCCTTTCCCTGAAGGTGGCTCACTGCACTTGGATGCGGTTACTCTCCTGCAGATTCACATGAAGCCCCCATTTTGGGATCTCCCAATAGACGCCTCCTCTATAAATAGCTGGCTTTTGGGTTCCGTTGCCTTCCCAAGTCCTTGTCGAAGTCCTGACACTTGGGAAGTGGTTGTTCAGGGACTAGAACCCCGAAGCGTGCCCTTAGGCCTTGGCCTTAGGCCTGGCCTTGGCCCTACTTCGGAAGTGGCCTTACATGCCCCTTGGCGTTGCCGGCTGAGTATGTTTCTAGTCTGGGCTGGAAGGGGCATGGGACTTGAAGACAAGTACACCGGCGTGGAAATAAAGGGCACACCTCCTTTCTATGTGGGAAACATGCGTCGCCCCCAAACCCAAGAAGCTTGGTGGGGTCTTTTTGGCGCGTAATTTTGTCGTCTTGATTAAAGGGATACAAACGTCTTGTGTCTGACTTTGGCAAAAACCCAAGAAAACAAAACAAAATCATGATCCAAGTCCTTCCATTTGCTTAAGTCCCCAAAAAACAAACACAGAAACAGTAGCGTTGGACTCCTTGAGAACCAGAAAAGAAAATGAACATCTTCTTCAGCAAATGGAAGGACTCTTCCGGGGGGTTTGGGTCATGAGCCCAGAGCGGAACAGTCCGGGCAGTCGCAGAGCCGCAGATCTGCCTGCACGGATCGCGCCAAAACGCCAAGCAGTTTAGATTGGTCATAGTATGGACGAAAGCCTGCACCACTTTGAAACCATGGGAAACAATTGTTCGGTGGTATTTACCTGTACAGGCGAATCATCAACCCAGGGTTTCTTTTGCAGGGTTGCGCCAGTCTGGAAAAATCGATGGCCCTGGATGGAATAAACCAATCTAAACCAATGGAACCCATCTATTTCTAACCAAACTAGCCTAGGGACACCTATGGGATTGGAGGTTTGGAGGTGGGTGATCTCCAGTGTTTCTTTGCCAATCTGAGAGAGCTTGTTTTGATGAGTTACCATGTTGCTTCATGTTTGTTTGACGCGCATGCTTGTGTCTACCCAAAAGACCACCGATGCTGTTTGGAGAACATCCATGCAAAACCCCTCGTGTCACCCTCTTCAGTGGGTGTGCTGTTTCTGCATGGCGGTAGGGGCCAATCATTGCCATGGTTTTTCAGAACCTTTTGATCATCGGGAAAATAGGTGGCCCTGGTAGATGAAACAACCAGGTCAACCAGAAATCGGCATCTTAGTCTATTGGCCAAAACAACCAAACAGGACTCCACCTGAGGCTCTGCCGATTTCTTGGCTTGGTCTGTCGACCCCCACCTCTGGGCCGCCGATCACGCCGGAGACTCGGCACAAGAGGACCTGGCCAACGGGGCCCAGGTCGGTGCCGTGTGCCCATAGACTCATAGACCAAAGGTAACATGGAGGTCGGAAAGCAACAAGGACAGCAACAAATCCCAAGGGTTCCTGGATTGCTTTCAACATGACCCTGGCTTCAAACACAGTCATGAAGCATCAAGTGTCGTGCATTCCCCGAAAACTTTCCCGTCAAATGGGTCCGTTGTCTGATGCCTTGGTTGCTCCGAAGACCCTTGGACACAAGGGTAGACATCAGGGCCACCATCATGGATTGGTCATCCTTCAGAATTCGGAGAAACCCTGATCATCTTCGCGACTGCAAAAGCTTCCATGCAGGGTGGGGCGCCAATCCCTAAAGATGCATAAACCACTACTGGTTTATTGATTTCCTTCAAACGATTCATGGTCAGCGTGTAAATACAGACAAATTGTCCCGAGAGCGAATCGCCCGGTGGCCGTGCCTGTCGCGATCCTTCCACACCTGCACTCCGCATGGGGAAGAAGTCACTCATGCACCAACAGGGTTTGGGTCAACCAGAATTACTGCTCGCCAAAGCTCCTGATATTTCATGATTTTCTCTTCAGACCTTTAGACCCCCGAGGGACTCATTTTTTTTTCCACCCGATCCAAAGAGGTTTCAACTCCCCGAGCCCTGTTTGTCCCATGCCCCGAAAGGCTGGGAGCGCTTCGGGCTTGTGAACCCTTGAGGTCGCGCCTGCGAAGAAAAGCGCCCAGCTGTCATTCCAGGAGCCTGGCGGTCCGGAGCACCCCGTGGTTACGTTGCCTGTCTCAGGGACCCCAAATCAAGCAAGATCACTTTGGTGAGTTCATGGTTGTGCAAAATCACTTGGTTAACCCATGTGGATCATCCTTATGAATATGGTGCCGTTTAAACAGGGATTCCGTTGGTATCACCGAAACTGCGCCGCAAAGCTCTCAATTGTCCAACATGCCGAGTTCCGAAGTGTGTATTTGCCCCTTTTGGAGGCCCTCGAGGGTGAGATTCAGTTGGACCCCTCTTAGTGGCCGGGATTTTGCTTGTGTACTTCGCTCCTTATCGTTCAGGCGTTCCCCGCTTCAAGCGATTGGGGCAATTTACACAACAGCGTGCTGCGGGGGTTCACTTCGGCTGGCATTCCCTCTACGCTTTGTACCAGCAGCACTGGACTTGGCAGAGTTCTTTGACATTGAGCTTACACATGTTTTTCCCCATGGCTGTCAGGCAAGTATTCTACGGAAACCGGAAACTCACATCCTTCTCCAACCAAGGTCTCGTGCGAAGAAGCCCACTCTCAAGTCAAGTGTCTCCCAGTTTGGTTGGCTGGAAGAAGAGTACCGTTCTGCAACATATGATTATTGGCCCAAATACAGGGTACACAAAAACCATATTATGTTCTGATTCCGGTTCATGCTTGATCTATCCTAAAGCAAAGCCGGCTTTTAGTTGCGCTGCCGCCCACCCGGCGCTTCCCGCTCTCTCGCGCTTCCCGCTCACCCCGCTCACCCTGCTTGCCTGCCAGGCATAAATGCGCATGGGGCGGCAACTCGAGAAAATCCTGCGAGTGGAGGATTCGGCATCGCGTGGGCTTGTTTTCGGGCGGAAGCCGATGTGGTCAGAGGTGAAGTGTACTAGCCCTAAAGCCAACATGGGCTGCTTTCAAAGGCCCCTTGACGGGTTCGGGTTCTTCATTGGAGGGCCCGGGGGCCTGCATCGGAGGGGTCACGAGCCTTAGGGAGGTCGGTGTAAATGTCGACAGCTGTCATGAGCATTTGGCATTTGGCATAGCCAAAGGCAACAAAAGGCCGCCTCGACCCGATTGGACAAATCTGAGACGGCACCAGGAAAATGTGGAGGTGCCGTCACAATGGTTTTTTGTGGTTGAATTCTGAAGAGTCCCCCGTAAAACACTCTGCACTCATCGAAAAGCGCTTTTGTCAAACCATACTGCAGCAAGCGCAGCAGCTCCTCTTACACGCCGCTTGCCTCCTTTGAAGCAACGGCAACTGTAACTTCTACCACTATCGCCATTCTGAATGGAACATGGCCACCGGTCCGTCAAAGCCAAGAGCCTTGTGCAAAACAGCCGCTCGGTTTGAGCTCACGGCCCTAGGCTTCATCGGGCGCCACGCACTGCGCCACCCCAGCCGCCGCCAGCGCCCGGGCCACGCCGATGGTCAGCTCGTCGTGGCCGGGGAGCGACACGATCTGCACGCCCACCGGGGCGCCCTTCGGTGCGGGGTGCCGTTTTTGGACAGGATGCAATGAAAAGAATGGTCAGGACCCAAATTTAGATGACACTCCTCAGGCAAACAATGGTTTTTAGACTAAACTCACTGTGCTCATGGTAGTTTGAGTCCGGCGTCTTGGGCGTCTTCTTTTCGGGCCCCGTGTTGGTAAAACCACCTAGATTGGGGCTCCTGAATTTTTGAGACAAACCCTGTTAGATCTCATACATATATATATATATATACATATATGCACCTGTTTCAAACCACCACAACCCTCTTGCTTAGATCCCCGAAAAACACAACGGTATTCAACATGGGGACATACAAAAAGTATTCAACTTGAGGGGTGGAAAAGAATGCTTTGGTTTGCTCTCATTCGGGTGGATCGATTGGCAACCAAACCCTGGGATTCAAGCAGGCCGCCATTCAAACTGAGGGGTTTATACGATGGGGATTTCTCAAAATGGGGGACCCCCTTTGGGACAGTCTTAAAAGGAAGCCAAAAGAAAACCACCTACCTGGAGGGGTCCCCAGTTTGAGAACATGTACCCATCGTTACCCTTCAGGAGTAACTCATCGCCTACATAATTGGGTTCTCTTGGGTCATTGTCATGGGATTGAACAGGGCAAAAGCAAACCGTTTTCCACGGCCAGACAAGTGGACCGCCCGCAACAAGTTAACCTTTGACAGCTGAAAGGATGAAAGGGAATGAAGGAAAACCAAAACGGCAAGAAACTCTCAATGTTAGTTCAGTCTGGCACGTGTGGCTTGATCATCTTGAGGAACTCGGAGCAGCCCCGAAAATGGCGTTGATTCCCTCAAGAATCCACCCATTTTCAACCCTGAGAAACTCTTAGATCCCGTCAAAACCAAACTATTTGTCTAGCCTGAGGGAGTGCACCATGGATCCGACCCTACTGTTCACCTATCCGCAAGTGGTGGCTATCCGCTAGAAGGAAGGTCATCTTTTGAAGGGACCTCATGCGAACGGACTTGGCTCCCCAGGTCAACCTTGTGGATGAACTCTTGTCAAGGAACTATGCTTTAGAACCCCAAGCAAGGACCGCATATTACCCAATTTTTGGGTACACCACTCATGTTTGAAGAAGTCCCATCCATATTTTTCGACCATCTCTGGGTTTTTTTGGTACCAAGCAAATCAACCAACCCCTTTTCCCGCAAACCCAAGGAGGGAACACTCAAACAGAAGGGACGGTCGCTGTACCGGCCCCTATCTTACAATTGGAAATTCCGAAAAAAAAAAAAACAGAACAAATAGATTCCAAAGACCATGAGCACATTGGAATCCCCCCTCAAAAAACTACCCCAAAATTCATGGCTGCCAAAAGGACGCGTACCCCCATTCAGGTGCCCAAAGGGCCCACAAATAAAAGGTTAAGGGTGAACCCAAACTCACTAACGACACATGTCTCTCGAGCACTTGCGAGAAAAATGCCTCCCTTTTTGGCCGATCATGTTCAACACAAACGTGCTGCGCTGGCCGGCCTCACATTGGAAGCCACTTGTATCATGGGCGGTAGGGTGGTGTAAACACCAGCGCACACCAGCGCGACTCATCACAATTGTCATGGGTGGGCTGGGCTGGGCTCGGGCGCGCTAACGTTCGAAACCGCTATGCGCACTTGCACCTGCATCATGGAGCGGGCTAACGATCGAAACCATTTGCACGATCCTCATCACCATCATCATGCAGTCTAGGTGCACAAGAGCTAATTACACTGGAGGAGGGGGCGACCCCTGAGAGGCTGACGGGGTGGACGGGATGTTGGGTGAGCTGCGTTGCGGGAGAGCAATCGAAGGACAGGGTCACAAGCGACGAGAAAAGCAAACGCCTCTCTCTCCAAAACGATCTTAAGCTGTCCATCCAACCGACATTAATACACCTGACTGCCACTACCACTGCCATCATGAAAGACGCTCAAAACTCAGACAACAAAACCAAAGCTTTGACTGCAGCGGCAAACTCAACAACGACGGCAAACCAATGTCAGCTGCTGAAACCTGCGCGAATTATTGGCCTTTTGCGCCTGCCCCTGGGCGGGTCGGGCGCATCAAGCGGCTTCTGCACGTGTCTGCCTACACTTGCATTGACCCTGCGCGCGCGTGCCAAGCTGCAGTGGAGATGCTCTTTAAACTTTAGGGATGGACACAGGGTAGGAAAGGCGGCGACACATCATACCACACACGGGCCATGCACAACTCTAAAGCTCACGGCAAGCTTCATAACAAGCCCACTCACTTGTCGCAAAGCCCGCACGGTGGTCAACGTCACGCCTCCGTCAAACCCTGCAGCAACATCGTGCGCCGCAGGGCGAGCTTCCACCTGACCCCCAGGCTTAAAGCGGCATCACCGTGCGTCGCACGCCTCATCTGTGCAAATGAAGGCTGCGCAGCCCAGCTGCAGCACAATGGCTGCAGGCCAGTGAGCCCTTACACCCACCTCGGTCTGAAAAGCTGGACGTCACAATCGCCTGTGCCAGGGCTGGGTGCCCTGCGGCACTCTCCATTCGATCAGGACAGCTGCCAAAATGCTATCTCTGCTCAAAAGTAATTGTAAGCAAAGTTTCAACATGTTAGTACCAAATGGTCCTGTGTGTGTGTGTGCGTGCGCATGTAGCATGACAAAGACACCACAGCTGCCAGAACGGTGCGCGATCAAAACTCAGCTGTTTGCATTGCTCTGCATCCGTTTTGTCTGGCTTTTGGGCATGTTCAGAGCGTCTACCAGCCACTCGCGATGCATTTTTCCGATCACTTGCGACGCAAATGGTGCCTACGTTTTGGCCGACCACTTGCAACACACGCGTCCTCGTCGTGGGGTAGGCTGCGCTGGGCTGGGGGTGGGGTGGGGTGTGCTCACGTTCAAAACACCTTGCACACCTGCACACGCCAGCGCAATTCTCATTACCGTCATCATGGGCGGCGGCGCGCTAACGATCGAAGCAACTTGGCATGCGCCATCATCATGGGGTGGGGTGGGGTGGGGTGGGGTGGGGTGGGGTGGGGTGGGGTGGGGTGGGGTGGGGTGGGGTGGGGTGGGGTGGGGTGGGGTGGGGTGGGGTGGGGTGGGGTGGGGTGGGGTGGGGTGGGGTGGGGTGGGGTGGGGTGGGGTGGGGGGTGGGGTGGGGTGGGGTGGGGTGGGGTGGGGTGGGGTGGGGTGGGGTGGAGTGGGGTGGGGTGGGGTGGGGTGGGGTGGGGTGGGGTGGGGGTGGGGTGGGGTGGGGTTGGGGTGGGGTGGGGCGGGGCGGGGCGGGGGGCAGGGGCTGGGGGTGGGGGCGGGGGCGGGGGCGGGGGCCGGGGGCCGGGGGCGGGGGCGGGGGGGGGGGGGAGTGGGGTGGGGGGTGGGGGTGAGGGGGGGGGGGTTGGGGATGGGGTCAAAGGAGGGCAAGCGACGAGCAAAAGAGCGTCACAAGCGAATGACTCACCTTGCAGGGCCACTGAAAATGGGAACCCAAAAAGGGGAAACTAAATGGCAGATCAGGCCCATTCGCTGTGGGCTGAGCAGAAAGCCCGGCCTCCAAACTGGGCTGTTTCCAGATCCCTGCTAAACAGTGTAATTTTTAGTGGTTGAGGGAACGAGAGAAGAAATGGAGGGCGAAGCGATGAGAGTAATAGAATCCTCCATTGTTCATCTCCTATCTCTCTCTTTTCCATTCTCGCGGCATATCCCCATCCCTGAACTGCAGCTACCAGATCCGGCCCAATGAATAATCTCTTGAAAGGCCGGTGTCTATTCCTTGCGTCGCTATGTCGCTATCACCGGCTAAAAAGAAGGAAATGACCGGTGGGTGAACAGAGATCCTACAACCAGCGGCAGATCCAAAAGCTGGGGAAGCTCTAGAAGCGACCTAAGGACTGTGTGACCATGAAATATGTCTTTATTCCTCACATCCAAGCCTCTCGACCGAAGGGATGAACAAGGCTCGGAGAGAGTGAGGAATAAGATAATGAATGGAGATGAGGTCACGCCTAAAAATGAAGAAGAAGCCTGACCACTTATGAATAAATTATCTCCATTCATAACCCGCTCCCACATGAAGGATTTGTATAGAAGACTTGGAGCGGTCACATTCATCTCTTTCTTCCACCTAACCTTTTCATTTCTGGTATTTTTCGGTCAGGAGAAGGAGATGCTTCATCTAATGAAAACCTAAAGCCCTAGCAACCTCAGGGGGCTGCCGCCGCGGTAAACCTCTCGCCTGGTGCAGCCCCACCGGCACCGCTGTGGACGGGAACTCCATGGCGTTCCTCACCGCGCGGCGCGTGTGGCCCGGTTGGAGTTAATGATGTGTCCTTTTGGTTTCAATTTAACCCGCAAAAAAGGTCTTTTTGGGGGGAAGGAACGTGAAACCTTGGAAGGAGACCTTGGACCCCACGCTGCCTTTTCCCATGCCTTGCCCAAGCCAAGCGCTGTCCAAAAAACCGTCGTTGGATTGGGAGCGAGTTGGCCAAGGAGGCCACTTGCCAGGCTTGACGCCACGTCTCGAGTTAGAAACTGGTGGCCTGTGCCTGTGCTTCTTTGGCTTGGCGAGGCAAGCCGCATGTGAAAGTTGCCCGGAAAGCTAGGCAGCTAGGTCCCCCCAGAGGAAACCGAAGGCCCATTTTCTTTCCAGGTCTGTCAATTCACGGCTTAGTAACTTGTGGTTACAACCCACTGCAGGGGTTCAAAACGTGCCAGAACCAGAACCGCGAGGTTTTGTGTCGGTTCCTCCTCCAAATGCTCCAACCAAGAGTAGGTGTTGGTTGTTTGGTCATCGCAAATCGATTTAGGTGTCAAGGGATTCTCGCAGTGATGGCAAGTTCAAAATAAATTCATAAATACATATATATATATATATATATATTGCATCATGCACAAGTGTTATGTCATGGCTATCAGCCATGGCTTCGCCCACTTGAATTCAAAGGGACCTGAAACAAGATTGGCTCCCCAAGCAAAGAGCATGAGCTTGTTTCAGACCCGGATCAGTGAGCTCGCCATAAAATAGCAGAGAATTGAAGTCTGATGAAGTAGCTGTCCAGGAAACTATCCCAGCCCATGGTCGGTTGCTGCCGTACAGAGTTGCTGCATAGCATCCAAATCGATGTGAAGCAGCTGTCAAGGACCCTCAGCAATGGCTCATCGTGCACGAGGCCGTGCCCTCAGCGAACGGCTCGACTCTACGTAGTACGCACATCCCAGACTACACCTGCTTTTTACATGGAACCCAAAATAGGGGCCGGATTGGAGATTCCACATGGGTGCTGTCAATCCGCAGTACGCACTGCTTCTTTTGCTGCCCAGCATCTTGGATTCAATTCTCAACGACAAAGTCATGGACACTACCCGCTACCCACATATAAGTACACAGAAGCACACATGCGCACACATAAGCACACACAAGAACACATAAGCACAAACGGAAACGAAATGCAAGTAAACAAACGAGCAAGCAAACAAGCAGACAACCACACCAAACCAAGCCACGCCAAGCCAAGCCAAGCCAAGCCAGGCAAACAAGCCAAACAAACAAGCAAGCAAGCAAGCAAGAAAGCAAGCAGGCAGACAAACCAAACCAAACCAAACCAAACCAAACCCTCCGAACCAAACAAACAAACAAACAAGCAAACAAACCAACAGACAAACACACACACACACCAAGAAAAACACGCACATGCACACACGACACACACACACACACAGCGGTCAGAAGCAAGAACCAGCATCCAGAATCTACAACGGCTCATCATCGGGGATTTGAGCCATCATTGTTCACTCTACCTGCAACTGACATGAAAGTCGTTCCCCATACTGACTTGGTGCGTGTACTCCATACCGTTCCCTATTAACCGTTGCTCATCTGGTTTGCCGAGACTCGTTTACGCTGTGTGCCGCCTTGTCGGGGGTTCAACAAGCGGTCCATAAATTTGAGAACCAAGTTGAGCATCCCCCAAGTTCTAGCATAGTCATTGAGGGTTTATACAGGCCCTGGTAGCCTCATGAAGCCTGTTAGAACCCCGGCCTGCCACTTTGCTGGTTTTGGCATGCCGGCTCTGAGGTCCGGTCGTGGCAGCGTCGGCATTATTAGCACCTGCCGGATTGTGGTTCACAAGAGGAGCTGGGTGTGGGTGGGTGGTCTTTTGAGGGTTCCCGTTTTGGGGTGGCTTAAGGGAAACCATGAGGAAAAACACATGATTGTGTTGTTTGTGGAGGGGTCTCCTATTTTAACACGCACACACACATAATCATATGTGTAAGAGGGGACACCCGGGTTTAGATGTTCGTCGGGTAACCTCGGAGTACGGAGAATCTGTGGAACGAAACGACTTCTCGTGGTGACTATATCAGTACTGTGCAGCTTCAGTCATACCACATAATATGCAAATCATAAATCAAGTACGTACCTAGCAGGCTGGTGCTTGAAAACATCCCATTTGCTACTTGCTTGTTGAGTGGCAAATCAAGCATCTATGTTCAGCTCCTTTGCTCATTTCTGGAAGCCGAACAAACAACCTTAGCATACAGTTTTTTTCGGCGTGCTGCAATTTAATTGGGGACCCTCTGGTGGCCATGTGGGGATCTGAAAACCTCCAACCATTTGGAGGAGAAGCATTCCACCTTGATCATTTGGCCATGGGTCAAAAGCCAAATCGTACCCCCAGTGAACATCCCAATCCCCACTAACATAGATAAAATGGGTGGTGCACCTACCCCAAAATGGTACCATTGGTTTTGACCTACAGCCATTTCTAGCCATGCTCATGACTTTTCCACGTAGGAGTGCCTCTGAGAAAGTAGACGTGTTCGTCTTTGAAAAGAGGTACCTTTTTGGGGTAGCTGTTTTGGCGGGAAAACGGGGAAACCAATGCATATATGTTGGTACGTTCCTCATTTTAAGACACGGCCAGTGCTACTGATAAGCACCCCTTTGAGGTGTGCAGCTGTTCGGTTGGGGGGTCGGAAGTGACATTAGGGTTGTGGAAAACGAATAGTCCCGGTTCCGTGTGATACCCATTCGTGATTGATTCCTGCTCAATCATGACGGCTGAATATCCATTTTATCACAGTACAGAAAATTCTAGCTTAACCACTCCCAGAAAGTTCAACCTAGTGTTGACCCTGGAGTAGTAAACCCGTCCCATCAATAGGGCCATATTCCCTTCCACAAAGTGATGAGTCCACGCCCCCACAAAAAGGTGACACCGGGACCCCGATCAAAAACAACCAGAGCTACTTGGGTGGGTCCTTTTTTTTCTCAGAACCCCCCAAAATGGTGGTCTTCCTTTTGGGCTTCCCAAAAAATAAAAAATAAAAAAAAAGGAGGGGGGGGTCCGCCCCAACAAAAAAGCGAAGAAACGAGCCTGGCACTGCGCCAGCTGCGATCTCAGCAGGTCCTCCAGCTGCTGCGCTCGCGCCAAGCGCTGCCTCGAAAGTCGCTCAGCTGACCAGCTGACTCGCCCGGAGGGCGGGCTTGGGGGGGGGGTGTAAACAGGGGGGGGGCAAAATGATCTGAGTTCCAGGCTTTGCCCTGTTTTTGTTGAAGACCTGCTGTTTGAACCCAACAGGGTTCCTATCCTTTGCGAAAGTGTTCCTTTCAAAACCAAAAAACAAAACGTATGGTCCTGCATTTGAATGGGGGAACACCCTCAAAACTAGTTTGGTGGCCAGTTCTATGCGCTTGTAAATGATGTCAATCAGGTTCCCAGTTGAAAATCAGACCATACCTATTTGGCTGTGTGTTGTCTAAGGCTCGGTACCCTTTCCCAGCTTGGTTTAAAGGGAGACGGCAAGAGTACCGAAGATATTTTTGCGGGGTCCCTAAATTAAGGTATCTCATGAATCGACGCGCTCTCTACATCATACGCATGATACGACTCTCCATTCTGGTGGGCGCACCCTGGCCAAGGTGCTCCATGGGGGGCGAGAAGCTCTCAACCAAGTCCTCCGCACGGAAACACAAAGCTGGGGCATGGAGGCCATCCATTGCAACAGCTTGCAATAGACGTAGATCTCGCATGTTGCGGCTTGAACAAAGGAGTGGTTTGGCAGATCGGTGCCACGAGAAAGGGGAAAAGACGAATGGGAAAAAACGCTTCAAACCCCTTCCTCTCCAAGGCGGGCAACAAAACAACCAAAGGAAACGAACGCGGGGGTCTTTGAGTAATCAACCCGGTTGGAGCTTGAAGGGACCGAAAGGACACCTTCCGGATCGGGCTGCAACCCCCGGATCGACATGGCAACGCTCGACGCGTCCTCCAGGAAGGCCAAGCCCAGGGCAGGGAAGGTGTGCGGCGAATAACCGGCCAAGTAGCCTCCAAGGTACGGGGGGCGAGCCGCAATTCACGTCTGGGCAAATCAGCTTGCCCTCAACTGGTGGATTGGTGGATTGGTGGTTTGGGGAGTGGAACCCCTGGTTCTTGAGGTTTAATGGGGGATTAGCACATTTGGAAAGAAATAAAAGAACAAATATATGCCTACATTCTACTTGAAACCATATTTGGATATGACCCCATTATATACACACCTAAAACTAACAGTTAAATTCAAGGTTCCAATTAACTTCTAGTTGGAACTCTGCTTGCAAGGGAAGTGCTGACTAATATCTAATTCAAGAAAATGAAGTGAAGTCTGATCGAAATCCAATTTGAATGTAAGTAAAGCCTCGCAATGTAAACCTTGCAAACAAATTGCAATGAAATCAGCTTTTTTCCATGGGTTTCCCCTTTCTTCAGAGGCTTGCATTGCAACTTAGAAGAAACAACAAGCTTCTCTTTCCTCATTAGATTCCCATTTAAAATCCTACTTGGGAAGGGACACCTATTTAAACTCTAGATCAACATACCATATTAACTTGAAGGCTAACCGAGATATGATTCAACCTAAAGCGGTGCAATCTAAAACTTGTAAACCAACAGAGCTGACATTGCATGTCCTTTGGGTTTCTATTGCTTTGTCTCTCCTTTTAAGGGGCTGGCAATTCAGAATAAACGACCAACGTGTCTTTTCATATAGGAGTCTATTTGAATTCTGATTCAGTTCTAATGTTGAACACTGCAACATTGAATGACAAGAAAGATGCTAAAGGAAAAAGCAGCTACACTGGTAATAGACAAGACACTTTTGGCCACTGGCCTTTTCCTCAGCACTGTCTGATAGTGCAAGCTTGCAACTGAAATTATGGGCCAATTTTTAAGGTCCAATTGTTTGATGAGTCATGCTTGAAGCAGACAAGCAATTTGGGCACAACACCCAAGGTCTAAAAGTGAATTGCCTGCACACTGTTGCATCTCAATCTGCCTCAATGCGTGCATTTTATGGGTTTCAAAAACCCACCCCCCAAGGAGGGGACGCTCTCTAAAAACATAAGGACATTCCAAAATCTCGTAAATCAATGAGGGGGGGACGCTTGGCTCGTGTAAGGGACACCAAGGCGCGCAGGACCTCGGCCGGGCCGAAGCAGTCCTTCGACTGGCACAGCACCTCTCTGAACCGCGCCGTGCCCGCGCCCTGCACCCGGGTGCTCCAGCCTCGGTTCGGCTTCCCCCAAAAAGGCTGCAAGAGTTGACAGACGACTCCCTAAGAAAGGATCGATCAAAAGGAGCCTACCCAGTTTTATGGATTGTTCGGTGTCTTGAACCCACCAGTGAGATGGTTGAATGGTTCTCTGCAAGAGAGCAATGTTGTTTTGCGCACCCCGCAACGCAAGCGCAATGAGGTGCTCTTCCCATGAAACTGAGCGGAAGGAACAGATCAGATCCAGAAATAGAGGGGAGCCAAGAGGAGGTTGCGTGCCCCGACATGTCACCCAGGGCAAACCCAAAAGCAGCTACCAAAAGCGCCCCACCCCTTCTATGGTCCCAAGCATTCGATATTAAATTGACTGAATCAGTTAATTTTGCAAAAGCCCACCGGCAATTGTGAAGCGTCAAAGAAAATGCCTTTTTAGTGTGGAAAGCCAACAATTTTGGGGTTCCCATATGAAAGACAGACCCAGCATGTTAGTTCCACGGCTTCCTTCGGGTGGTCTCCTGGGAGAACAAAGCCTCCCAATTGGTTAACATTAACAGACTAAAGCTAGCAACCTACCATGATGGTATGATGAGTAATCATCACTTGGCAGGCCCACCTCATAGGCAAAGTCAGCGCACAAACGATTACAAACAGGAAGTTGCACCCATAAGCCAAGCTGAGGGTCTATCTCATGCGCGAGGTCTTCTTGTTGGATGGTTTCAAAGGGTGGGTCCGACAAACACCCAAATGGGTGTGGGAAGGCAACCGCATGGCAGTCCCACTATAAGGCACGGAGCAGTCGAACCACTCTCCGACAGCCAGGTCCTCGAAAAACAGCCTGAGCTGCCGCACTTGAAACGTGCCCCGTGCAAGCCCAAAACAAGCACAAGTGTGTGTTGTGTGTGTTGTGTGTGTGTGTGTTGTGACCAAACCTTATATGGGCCATGGGCGTGGTTCCCTTTGTAGCACATCATGTTCGTTGCTGACGCTTGCACTCTAAAACCTAGGGCTTGATGACCGTGGCACATTGTCTAGATTCGTCAAGAGGTCCAGCCCCACGCCCAAGCAACTGGGTTGGCCATGGCCTCATGAGCAGCGGACGGAAGTACTTCTACTTCCCCAAGGGGACATGGACAAACTGGGGGGGGGCAGTCTCCATGGTTCTTGCGGGGTTGTTGGGCCTTCTGGTCCTCCCCAACCTGTGGACTACCAATAGTGGCTCACGTGAGGGTTGGGCCAAATTGCGGCAAGCCCGTTCAAACCATTTCTTAAACAAGCTCCTTTTGATTTCCCTTTAAACGGGGGTGAAACGGGTCTGGCTGCAACAACTTTTTGCAGCCCTCAGAGCTCTCCCTGCCGCTTGCTCGCCGAGCGACGGCTGAATCTTGCAGCCCTGGCGAAGTTCAGTCCAAAGGAGCCTTGAAGCCAGGGATTCCATTTGGGTCTGAATTGCAATGGGGGACCCTTTGTGGACATCATTTTAAGTCGGGATTCATGCCCATTGATCACTCTTAAGGT
Source organism: Effrenium voratum (assembly GCA_963377175.1). Lineage (NCBI taxonomy): Eukaryota > Dinophyceae > Suessiales > Symbiodiniaceae > Effrenium > Effrenium voratum. The sequence continues at coordinate 262,860 of CAUJNA010001946.1, read as the reverse complement.
GACTCTCTATTAAAATTCATCATCATTGCCATTTGGGGTTGTGCCTTTTGAGGGAGAAGGAACATCAAAACCATTGATGACGTCCAAAGGGTTCCAGCTAACACAAGACAAGCCACCATGTTTGGGGTAACTTTATGTTGACACATCCTCTTTTTTTGGGGGGGCGGGAGGGGGGAGGATTACGCCTGGCTATATGAAAAAAACAGCTTCTTTGTCGGGCGTCGTTCTTTTAAGAGTACTCTTTGCGAGGTTGGTACACAGCAGGGTGCACCCATCCTCATTCCTTGAGGCAACGACAAGGTCAGTGGATTTACCTGAAAGGAAAACCATTTTCAGTCTTTATCCCAAACAAAAAAGCGGCGCGAACCCAAACCCCCCTGCTGTCCAATTTCCGCCCGCGCCCGCCTGGGTCTCGAGCCAGTGGATGACCCGCTGCTGCGCCCGCTGCTGTCCTTTGCCCACGCTGGAGATCATCAGCTCCTGGGCCTCGGTTTTTCGCCGAACCCGAAACCAGGGGTGGCTCGTCTTAAGGGTTGGACCTGCGAAGATGGACTTCGGTTTTTCCCGTCGGTGGTCCTTTGAAACCGCCGAAAAAAGGGGTACCCCCAACAAAGACGCCCCCCAGTTGCAAAGGAGTTGTGTGTTGCCGTGTTGGCTTCAAGGCAACTAAAAGGCAAAACCAGCTGGGTACCCATACTAACGCATGGCTAGTTTTGGACCCGGCGGCTGGCTTCCATTTTTGCAGCCCTGATTAACAGCTGCTTTCACTGGCAAACCCTTAGCCCAGCTTAAATTTATATCACATTTTTAGTTTCCACCTGGGACGATGTTTGAAGGGGAAATGTAGGGAGCCTGGAAACATCCGATCCCTATCTCTGATCCAGAAGCCCCGTTTCGACGTCGATTCCTCTTCCTTTTGATGGTTCGGTTCTCGTCAAATGCTTGCCATGCGCTTCAACATAGCTGCCCCAGAAGGCGTGGCATTGCCACATGAATATGTTGCCCATCTGCAAAGCCCTCCTTGACCAGGCACAATGGCTTCCGTTTTCCAGAAGCGAGCCAGCGCAAAAAGCCTCTGGGAGTCACAGAATTGGAGTTAAAGTCTTACATGGTTTTTTTTGTCTATTACACTTGCACCCACCCCTGGGAAACCGCTTACCGGTGGCCTTTGGCTTGGGAGCAAACCCTAAGTCCTTCAGCACAAATGAGTGCCCGAAACCCATGGACTTTGAGTTAGCCGGAGGTTTATACAGGCACGAAAATCTGCATAACCGCTATAGAACCCCCTACACTGGTGCAATAGGAATCCCTCTTGGGCGCGTTCTTCACTTCTTTCAAGGCCAAGTGATCCGAGCCGCAGAGGGAAGGCCGCCTCTGAAAGACAGCGAGCCCACCGTCATCGATCCCAACTCGGGTTCCAAGCCACGCCAAGCGGGACAGGCGCGGTACTCGTGGGCCAAACGCGCCTTGCCCGGGGCGCCCGAAACGACTCGACCGTATCGGAGGCACCTGGAAATGGCTCAGCGGTGGACTTTCTATTGGTCGCTGTGGCTAGGTCGGGCGAAACTCGTGGAGCCCAAATCCCGTACTCAGGGCTTGGTAAGACCTCCCTCCCTTTCCCACCCAACACCCCATGACATCCCCACAGGGCCGCTTTCCCTTCAAGCGAACTCCCGTTGTGCCTCGGGGCTCGGGGGCCCGGCCATGATCCGCAGCAGAGGCGCCAAGTCTTCGGCGTGCCGAGCCACGGCGCCCATTTGGCAGATGCGGCACACCGCCTGGCGCATGGGGCGCCCGGGGTGTGGGGAGCCCGCAGGTTTGCATTCTGCGGTGTAGGAGGTCATTTGTTGGGGCTTTTCTATGAAACAGTACTCCCCCAAAATCGTTGGTTTCCTTTTGGTTCCCTAAAACTACGGTGGATGCCCTAAGTATGTTTGACTTTTACTATTTAAGGGGAGGGTGGGGGGGCCCAACCCCACCCAACCCGGCCAAAAGAGGCTCCAACTGTCTCTTCTTTTCCAAGATGCTCCATGGAACTCCTCCAGGTGTGTGCCGTGGTTTGGGATGATGCCGCCGGTCGGCTTGTGCCCAAACCTCAATCCACCGCAACCCGTGGCCCCTGGGTAGCCTTTTGGGCTTGGTTCGAAGGGAAACCAAAAGAAACGACCCATTTTGGGGCGCCCCACATTTTGAGACAAACCCAAAAGGACACAAGCACCGCCACAGAGTGCCAACTTTTGCCCCTCCCACTCGCAGGCGGTCCCTTCAAGAGAAAATCAAGGCGCTGTCCAAACCATACACAGGAGCAGGGCGCCCTAAACCACGCTAAGACCAGGTTTCGATTATGAACCAAAATTTGATGTTGCCACCACAGAAAATCAAGAGAAACCAAAGTAAAACCCTGGTTGAAAAGGAAAACATGTGCTTTCCTGGAGTTGGCAATTGTCTCTCTTTTCGGCTGGCTCTAGATGGAAAAGGGGCATGCAAAGCTCCTCTAGAAACCGTTTCTTTTTGGGTGTAGGGCAGGGAAACGACATGCAAACAAAGCATATTCGGCGGTCCTGCTCTGAGACAAACAAAGGGACACCAAGGAGAAAGCCTGGGAAAACCCCAAGAACTCCTGGCAAAAGGAGCCTCCAAACCTTGTGTCTTTAAAATAAGAAAAGCCTCAAAAACACGTCAAACAAAACCCCTTTGTAAAGACAAACCAAATCGATCAAACCAACCTTTCGTTCTTTTTTTTTTTTTTAATACGGAACGCCTCAAAAAAAAACACGGTCAAACCAACAAGTCCACCCGCCCCAAACGCCGCCCCGCTTACGCCGCGGCGCAGGCCGTTGAGCAGCGCCGGGATCCGCGTGGAGCCCCCGATGTCCGCGGTGAGGCCCACGGGGACGCCGAGCGCCGCCACCAGCGCCGCGGAGCCGCCGGAGGAGCCCCCGGGGCTCAAGTGGGACCCAAAGGGCGACGCCACGCGGCCGTACCTCAAATGGAGAGAGAGAGAGAGAGAGAGAGAGAGAGAGAGAGTGAGAGAGAGAGAGAGCGAGAGAGAGAGAGACGGATAATTTTCTAAAAGAGAGAGAGAGAGAGGGGTTATAAATATATATATATATAGTTAATATATCTACATATAGGTGCGGGCTTATATGTATATATATATATACACGCTTGTATTTGTGGTCTTTTTTCATAGCGTTTTACACTTCCCCCCCCCCCCAAAGAATAAAAAGAAAGAAGAAAGCTGCAGTGTTTTTGTTGTTGGTTTACCTTGAGCCAACCCCACAATCGGCCCCCTCAAGAAAACACACCCAAATGGCTATGAATGTGGGACATGCGCTGATTCCCCTATATCGAGATACAGCCATATGCTTTATAATTCAGACCTTCATGGGGTTAAACGGGCTTCATGAAAGAAATCAGGCCATAGGGTTCATAAGAGCGTGGGTTTTATGAAAGGGTTTCATGGCTGGAGGTGAATGGTTCTCTTCATACATATTATATATATATATATATATTTATAGCTGCAATTGTGTATCATCTAAGTTGCGTCTTTGACATCCTTTTGACTAGAGTTCTGCGCATTCCAAACTTCCGATTTGTGAACTGCAGGCATTTGTCCAAATATGTCTGGTTGGGTTGGGATCATGTCCAATGAATGGCTTCAGGTACCATCTTCAGAGTCTTTGCTTGAAGCAACAAAAAGCTTCATACTTGTTCTACTACACCTATTTTTCGGAGCTTTGGTAGAATTATTGCCATTTGGTTTCGTCTTTGGTCGTACATTTTCCATTTGATGCGTTTTTTCATCTGGAGCTCGGAGGTATTCATGTTCCACGAAACCTTTTTATAACTGTGGGGCTCCCACCTACCCACAAATTTTAGAAGCCTCCACTACCTCACAACCGGGTTTCCATGAACTCTACCCCCGAGCTCCAAAAAAGTGCGGGGAACCAGGAATTCGCGTCCATGTCGATAGCTTGCCTCATATCGCATGTGATGTTCTTGGGCTTCCTTCTTCCCAACCCTAGGTACCATCAAGCTTTGAAAGCCTTAGCTCTGCGCCCAGGCACACCAGGTTGTAGGACTCCATCCACATGCAGGCCTACGACATGAGATTGTCCTTTGGTGCAAGCTGGAACCCGTTCGTTAGAACCGGTTTCGGGTCGACCAAAGAACAAGCTTGAGGGATCCTCCCAGACCTCGGCCCATTTTGGGGTTCCCCCATGCGACCACCATCCTTCAAATTTCAAAAACTCCGAAACAATACACCAGCATAGACCCCAAATAGCATGCCATGGCTACGAACTATGACGCAGCATCACAATGGTTCCTGCGGCACCATGCTGACGCGGACAGCATCATGATGATGCGGACAGCATTATGATGATGCGGAAAGCATTATGGTGATGGTGAAGGAAAGCAGAACCTCCACCAGCACCCCAAACTGCATGCCCCCTAGCACCTGGCCGGCACTCTCGCAAATGAGAGCCCTTCCCGTCTTTGTTAGAAGTTAGAACCCCAAAAGCCTTCAGCTATCTGGGGAAGAAAAAACAGTGCCACCTAAAAAGGCACGCACGAGAGTGTGACCAGTTTGCAAATTTCCCTTGAGAGCCCTCTTAGCCAGACATGTGATACAAACCCACTGAAAGACGGCGATGCGCTTGGGTCAGCCAGCCTGTCATCTCACTTATCATGGCTATTACCCACTTACAAATAGGTCCATGTCTGCCAACCACTCTTGAGGTTCCGACTCTTCAAATTCAAATCGCCATGTGCACCTGGCATCCGAACTAATGCATTAAACCCAATCGTTGGGTTAATAGAACTGGCATTTACCGTTCAGGAGAAACTCATTTATGAGTCCCCAAAGGCCATTGTTTCCTCCAAACTGGTGAATTCCGTTCGTCCCCCCGAAAAGGCAACCAACAAAGGGATACCCTTTCGTCCCCCTTAAAACCCGCCCAAAACCAAACGGAGTGTGCAACGTGGAATCCAAAGAGGAGTTCCCAAAAATGAGATTCCTGTGAACAGGCTACTGGAAGGGACACTACAAGCTGTACAGGTGCTGCCAAAATCGCCCAGATTTCCCAAAGGAAAACCGAAACCCTTTTCGGCTCACCGAGCTCGGATGACTCCGCGGGCCTCCGAGATGTTGGTGGTGGCCAGCACCAGAAACCCCGCCGCCTCCACGCGCTGCACGGCGTACCCTGCTTTCACGCCCAGGCGACCTTGCGATTCGGTCGCGCGGGACGGGGCGACAACCCCGGGCACGGGTTTCTTTGCCGAGACTAACGGTGTTTTTTCCCAATTATGGGGGGCATGTTTTTTTTGGGAGACTCTCCAAATTGGTGATTCTCCTTTGGGATATTGTTTTAAAACGACGAAAACGGTGTGCCTGCTCCAAACAACACACCCAGGCACAAGTCCCTCGTTTTTGCCACGGCCTTTGCGACTGAGCAAGCCGTTGGTGTAGGGAAAGCCAGGGTACTCGAAGGCTTCCTTCACCACAATCGGCACACCTTGCAAAGGCCGCCGCAGCCGCCAACATCCAACGTTTCCATCGATCGGCCCATCCGATTTCGATCCGATTTCGATCGGCCGGGGGGCCCAAAACATTGGAAGCCGAAGCCCGTTCAGAGAAACCTTCGGCAAAACCGGGTTGCCCCAATGACCTCGGCAAGAGTAGAACTTAATTCGCGGAAACAGAAAGGACACCATTGACCGATGTTCTAGCCTTGTGGTTTTTTGGGCATTGCGAACACAAGCAGCATCCTGATCCGTTTCTGTCATACACGCTTCTCCTGAAACGGACAAAAAAAGCAAATCAGGCTTTCGCCCCGAAGTGTTCTGCATGGTGCTATCAGTCGTGCCATGGTCAATTCTTCAGTTCTTGTGGCCCTAGAAGAGTTGAGGACCATCCCTCGATCCTCCGAAGCTCCAATCCTCCAAGCGCTTGGGATGACTCCTACACATGAACCAGATGTTCAGATTTGTATCTGCTCTACCCCGAAAAAAGAACATAGGTTTGGATGAAACCCCAAATATTCCTTGTAACCCTCGTAGGTGGCTGCTCCCCCCGTGGATGTTGCGGGGGTAGGCGCCCTTCACATTCTCCCCGAGACTGCAATAAACTACCAAGCATGTTGCCAGTCGCTCAGATGAGTCAACGTGAAAACCTGCGCTGAAGGAGTCTACGCAAAACCATGTAAACAATCGAAAGGGCGGCTGATCCTATTTATGGCGGGGATTGTCCCCTACTAAGTCCTGATCTGCCCCGGCTTTGATTGCGGCTCAATTGTCGTGGAACGCCTCACTGTTTATTGTGCCTTACCGGAAATTTGCAAAGTTTGGACCCTCCAACAAGCCAAGGGTTACCTTTTCGGGGTCTGACAAGGTTGAAAACGTCAAACATCCCGAGCGCCGAGCCTGAGACAACACCGTGACACGACTCCATCGAGGTTTCGATGCAAGCGGCCCAGGAAGGGCGGCAACTCGCCCTTCTCAGATGCGATGCGGCGGTCGACCTCTCGCGCCTCAGAGTCCATCGAAGCGGCGCGCTTCTGGTGCCGGTCCATGGCCAATGGAAATGTTTGACAAAAAACGCGAACGGTCGGAAAGCGATTTATCTGTGATGAACTGATAGAGAAACTACAGGAGGGAACCTGGGTTGATCTCTTACACCCAAACCCTCCAAAACAGCACGCGGTTGCTTCGAAACAAGCACATCATGGGCTAAAATGACCTCCCGTCCCAGACAACCAAAGCCACACGCAGCCATCAGGGCAGCCAACCCGTCGACGACTGCCACGTCCCGCGCCTGTTGCCTCGCAGCATCGAAGCGCTCAGCTACCAGTGCGTTGAGGTGCACCTAGGCACGCGAGCCGTGCCCACCCATTGACTCGTGGTTCTGCCGAGTCAAATAGAATGGCTTCTATGGGCCTTACTACAATCCCTATGACACCAGGAAGTAGAACCATCTGCTTGGGGCTCGGCACTGCTCATGTGTTGATGGCAGTTAGGGTGGAAGCGCGTTTGCCGCCCTCCACCAATATACCTGCTTGAAATCCACAAACCACAACGCCGAACAAACAATGGCATTAATCAACTCACGGGACTCACGGCCATTCCTTTCACCCGGCAGTCTTTGTGAAACAAGAAAAATGGACTGAGTTGTGGAAGGGTCCATTTGTACTTGTCTGAAAAGGGCGCCTGCAAAATGTTTCGCTTCCTTCTGGTTTCCCTTTCCAAACCAACTCCCCGATGTACTGTTGAAAGGTTGCGGTAGCTCCCAAAGAATTTGGAAGGTGGCATCCGGAAAATTACAAGGCTTTCATCTATGAACGGCTCAATTATGTCCCTTAGAAATACAAGGCTGGACATCCCCAAATACACAGCCCGGCACATCCACGTCCTGCAGCCGCTGGATGAATGCGTCCACCACCTGGTCAGAACTTCTGGGGTCCAATTCCGATACGACCCACCACCCACCCCCTCCCAATACCCACTTGCTGGGCATGATACCCCGGCATTTGCCATGAAAAACCGGGTTTCTCAAAAAATTGAAGAAAACAAAATCATGAAAAACCCCGGCGTGTTGCACATGTGTACCAAAAAAAAAGGGCATGTGCAATACGCGGTGTGGGGTCACCGCTCACCGCGCCTGCTCCGCGGTCAGCTCCCGGCGTCGGATGGCCTCGGCCAGGCGACACGCCGACCACCGCAGGAACGGCGGACCCGCGCCGCCCGGAGCGAGGGCACGCGGCCCCAGCGGCCTCCGAGTTTTGGCTTTTCGGGTCGGAGGACTCTCGCCCGAGGCTTGTCCAAACCATCGCTGCATGGGGGCGGGGGCTAAAAAAAAGCGGTGCTTACCAAGGGCCCCAAGAATCCGAGAAGAGAAAACAACTTGAAACCCCCAACGCCTCATCAGATAATGAGGACCCTGGGCTTCAAACCACAGTTTCAAGGGGGCGGGTGCATACAATTGCTTACCAAGGACAACCACTAATTTAATGGTTGAACCCCGGGACTAAGAGTTCCTTGATTCCAAAGTCGCCTAAGTGCACGTGGCTTCTTCAAATACTCGCAAATTGGGTGATTCTTGCTTCCCTTAACTGCCAAGAAAGGCTACCGGGAAGACCATTCTCTGAACACAAGGACACCTCAACAGAATATACTGCTAGAAGCTTGTCTACAAAGGCTGCCATGTTTGTAGATGTGGATCCTCGTCGAATGGCATTTCTCACACTACAGGATGCACTGGGTGTGAACTTGGTCGATGCCTTTTGCTTGCCACACTGCCTTTGGACTTCGGAAAAAGGCAAGCGGTTCCCGAAAGAAAATTCGAGAGACCAGACTGTGAGGCTCCACCAATGGCTTTCTGCTCGGAGCGAGAGAGAGAGAGAGAGAGAGAGGCAGAGAGAGAGAGAGAGAGAGAGGCAGGAAGGCAGACAGGCAGGCAGACAGGCAGGCAGACAGGCAGGCAGACAGGCAGGCAGACGGACAGGGAGGAAAAGAGAGGGAGAGAGAGGGAGGGGCAAAGGGTATTCAAAGGTTGGTTGCATCATATCCTGAAGACCAACAAGGTTCGCCTTAGTTACCTAGTTGCATGCCAATAGTCCGCCTTGGATCGCTTCCCTCGGCCCGGTGCCAGCAGAAATGTCAATTGCCACCTTTGTTTGCTTCGGGAAATACAGAGCTCCAAGCCATGTTCAATTCGGTCCAAAGATTCGTCCGATCAAATTCCGAGTTGTTGTGGTTGCAACTCGGGTGCTTCAAGAAAATCAATCATGTTCAAGCTCCGGGTCCAAAGATTTGTCCAAGGTTCTGGACGAATCTGCAAAGGACCCCCGACTCCTTTCCGCGGAGGGGGGATGTCATCCAGAAGTGGAAAAAGGAATTGGACACCCCTCGGTCAAAATCCACCAGTTGATTCATCCGGGCCCTGAGGTAAATATTGTCCCATTTGGGTCTGATGTAAGAGGACAACCTTTCAGGGTTGGTTCAAAGGAAAACCAGCAGGAAAACCACCAATTTTAAGGCTAGCATCATCCCATTTAATCGTTTCTCCTTTAAGGGTGCCCTCTTTTTCGTGGTTTTAAGGAGACGCCGAAAGGAAAACCATCTATTTTGCCAGTCCCCCTAAAAAATGGCACACCCATGTGGTTTTTTTGCCGTTGGCAGGCGAAAGATTCGCCTCGCAGGCCAGTACCGGAGGAGCCGGGGCAGCTTGTGCAGCACATAGAGCGCCACCAGAAGCTTCCCACAGGCGGCCGCCCGACTCCAGCCGTCCATCCGGTGGAGCGCGTGGGAGTTAACTCAACTCAACGATACATGGGAGTCATACTTTCTTCTAAAGAGACCCCAAAAAACATGTGGTGTCCTGTTGGTGTCCCTTTAACACCACAAAAAAATATGGGTAGGCCTAAAAACAAGATACATGCATATGTTGAGCAGAGCAGGTTTGGTCATGACCGCTTGAAACGGCAGCCATACTAGCAACCCTACGTAATCAAGCTTGTCCCAATAAGAACAGAGCCAAGAAAGACCAACATGCCGAGAACGCTGAAGCTATGGTGTGTTTATTGATTTCTCGCCCGGGGGATGCCAATGGGGATGGCAAGGTGTTCGTCAGCGGTTTGCATACAAAATGGGTGTGCTTTTGTTTGGGGGTGCCCTTTGGTGGATATCACTTACCTGGATCCACCAACCATGCTAAAGGGGAGTCCCCACTAAAACTCATAGCCAACTGCTTCCTTGTCCAACCTGCGCTTGTTGGGGGTACAGCTTTTGAGCCATACCAGCGCTTGCTTTCCCCTGCCAGGTGCTTCACTTGAAAAAGAGAGCGCCAAGTCGCCGAGGAAAAACGAAATGTGCAAGACTGTCAGGGTTATCTCGCTTTTCAACCTCACCCAAGGAAACCGAAAACAACACTGGTTCCAGAGATGCCCACCCGAAATAAGGGCTATCTATGGCGAGAATTGAGACACCCGGTGCGAAGTCCTCCCCAAAGGAGCTCGGTGCGGGAGCTTGTTCCAGAAACAGGACCATCTCCGTCACAAAGAGCAAAAGCCTGCAGCCAGTGCCAGGCAGGTGTGTGGCTCAAAAGAAACAACTCACGGGAAATGGGAACAGGAGTCATACACCCCTAAAATGGACCTGGCCAATTTTTGTAGCGATTACAGTTCCTTTCAATGGAGTTCCCGCAATCTACAAGGTTCTAGTGAAATCCAGGCCCACATTTTCTGCGGGTGGCAAACTGCCAACAAGCACCTCGCATGCAAGGAGTCTTCCTAAAAACAGTCAAGATCAGGTTTGCCTTTTCGGGGGCTCTGCCCAAAACTGGGCTAAAATAATCCAACAAGGGCCGGCTTTTTTTGCGGTTCCTTTGGCCAGCGGACCGCCCCCAGCAACTGGGGATCCCCACGTGGCAGGCGACACGCCGGAGGCCAAGCGCCCGGAGAAGTACTCCTTCGTCTGGTGCGATAGGTAGGGAATGGCCACGAGTCCGGGTGTTGGGAATGAACCGGTTTCGACAATTCCCGAAAGGAAACCACCAGTTGGATGGTTTCTGCTCGGGGTCATTCCAACTCGAACCAGCAAGCCCATTTCAGGTGATTTTGCTCAATGATGTGGTCTACCCCAGTGAAGGAAGGCACGGGATGCTGGGGATGCGACCGCCCAGCCAATCAGAAACTTCTTGAGCTCCAAAAAAGGTGGAAATGGGGCACAAGGGCTCTTTTTTTGTCGTAGTGGCTTTTGTGCAAAAGGGAACCTCACAAAAACAAAAAAAATGAAACGCCCCACTGGAGGCCTAGGAGAACGCAGGTCGAACACCCTATGGTCTTGACCACGTCCTGCTCCCCGTGGAGCGTCAAGGGCCTCAAAGCCACAGGGAACACCACCTCCAATGAGCAAAAACCAACGTGATTTCACTATGAACAGCCCCTTTGTACACAACCAACACCTATACTACTGCCTAAGTCTATGATCAAGGGCTCTCCCCCATATCTACCCTTTGAACCATCGCCCCGAGAGGAAGCTCTGCTTCGATCTCGAGGTCCGGAGCGGAGAACACCGGGGCCGCCGCGAGCCGCCGGTGGGCAAACCCTGCCACGCCCACACCTCGACCGCTGCGAGCCGTGAGTCGGGGAGTCGGGTCGCTGTCAGTGAGGCACTCCGCTGCTGGTTATGGAGCCCCAAAGGGCTCCTTTCCTCTAAATCATGGAAATCGAGGGGACGGGTTTGGAAGACGACTTTCCTTTTGGAATGCCAATCATGGAAACCAAGAGGACGGAGCTGAAAATACTCATAATCGTTGGCTTCTGGGGTTGGAAAAGCGGAATGCCGCACATGATGGTCTTTGGGGTTCCAAACCAACAAAAACAAAAACAAACAAAAACAAGAAAAACAGGGGTGAGCGAGGGTTTCTCGACACGTGGATCGCCTTTTAGAAATTCAAGGGACACCAAAAAACAAACCCCATTTTTCGGGGTCGCTCCGAATTTTGAGACACGCCCGCAACAAACATTTTACGACGACTCGGCTGCGCTTCGCGCTTCGCGCTTCGCTTTGGGCCCCTTGCCATGAACCTCCGCAGCCAGTCCCTTGCCACGCGCTTGGCGCTGGTTTTGGACTCCTCGAGGCAGAGGAGTCCGCTTCGACTCGAGTCGGGCGAGGGACTCGAAGGGAGCCGGGCTCAATGGCCACGCGCAGATAACTATATCACAGAGGGTGCTTTGATAGACCGTTGGATTTAACCTAGCCGTTCACCCTCTAGATGAGATTCGGACCCCCTTTTGGTTGGTAGCTCAAGCAAACAACAAGGATTGCAGTTTAAGGCACCCCTATTTTGCAATGTGTCAAAAAAATGGAACCCCTGATTTCTCTCCACAAATCCAAAAACGGGACCCTCAAAAACGATCGTCGTTTTCCGAGGGTGCCCCGTTTAGGGTTGGTTTAGAGGGAACCCGTTACCATTTTGGGGTTCCCCCGTTTTTGTAACATATATGAAAACTCCTTACGTGGACCATGGTCATGGTAGAAACCCTTCGAACGGTTGATTCAAGCCCCTGTTAAGAGATTGACGATCCTGGCACATATGGACTTTATGTAAGGAGTTGAGTAGAACCAACGAACCCACTGCCAGGAGCCAAGCTCCTCGGCTGTAGGGCAATGGGCTGGGACGCCATGGATCCACGCCAAAAGGGCGAGCGGTGACCCCAAAGAAAGTGCGCTTGGCCATCGGTGGCAGGTGTAAAGCACAGTTGCAGCTACCCCTTGGAGCAAGCTCTAGAAGCTTTATGAATATTCCGGCCAAAAGACGTCCCATCACGGCCATGCGATCAAAATGAGTACCGTCACCATTAGCACGACCGTCCCGCAACAGGAACCGATGGGAGTTGAGAGTAGATAGTCTGGATCGAGTTGCCCCCACTACATGTTTCTCATAATGTCATAGTCTAAGGGTCAGACCATACAGTACAAGACCCCACAAGGGGAACCTAGGGAAATTCCCAAAACACAGGATGTTTCCACAAAAAGAGGGCATTGAAGGCTGGTGGTCCTGTTGCTTCCCTTTGGCTTCCCTCAAATTTCGGGGGAAGAAAAAAAAGAAAGATGTACCCTCCTGCAGGTTACTATACATCCGAAAACAAATCGGGAGGACTCTTCTTTGGAAAGAAGTCCTTGGTGTTCCTCTTGTTCAAAAGAGATCGAGGAACCCCCAAAGAAGTACCCCAAAAAGAGGTCCATCAAAATGATGGTCATTTGGATGTGATGTTTTGGGGGGCACCCCTTTTAGGTTGGTTGTAAAGGAAACCAAAAGAAAGCCGACCCCCTTTTTGGGGTCCCCTCAGTTGAGGCAAACCCATTTGCGGGAGGTGAGGCCAGTGTGAGGAAACAAGTCCAAGTCTGAGAAAGAACGGCCTAGCGTGGAATTTTCGGCATGGCAATTTCAGCTTGGTCAGGTTCATCCCCCAACCCAGGATGTAAATAGTTTCGGTGCTCGTAGTTTCAGGGAGAAGCTTTGGGCAAATGAACATGACTCGGCCACTAACAACACCGGATCACTATGAAAGAAGCCTTCAAGTGTGACATCGCAAACCCACCGAACATGATGTCCTTATAACTCGCCAGGCTCCGTGCCATTGGATTCCCATCTCTACGGCTTGTTCCTTTCCTTGAGGTTCATGCACCCGCCAGCCATGTAATCATCCCAAAACAATCCAGATAGGAAATATCAGGCTCACCCGTCCAAAGATCCCACACACAACCCGAAGTAGCCTTTACGCGCATCCCTCCAAATGCGCCACTTCAGTTGGCATATGGCCATGGGTCAAAATCCCGTACCCCCAGTGAACATCCCAATTCCCGCTAAAATAGGTTCTAAAATGGCTGGTGAATTCACCTATATACCCCAAAATGGGATCCCATTGGTTTTGACCCACAGCCATATACTGCAGTCGGATTGTGCGGGGATGGTCCCTGCTCCCTTGACCCACGTGAGCGAGACTCGAGGTCTCTCGCAGACCTCGCCTGGTAGAAGCGAACCGCCATCCGGAGCCACACCACGGCTGGGAACCCGCCTCCGACGTTCCACAAAGTGAGGCTTGTATTGTTGTTGTTTTGTTTTGGCAGGGGTTGGGGTGGGGGTGATGTCGTAGTAAACCTTGTGTGTGTGTGGGTGTGTTTCTTTTTCTTTTCTTTTTTTCTGTTTTTTCGTGGGCTAATCCTGCGACTTGTGGGGCAATTACTTTGCTCAAGGCTTTGTTGGACAAATGGACCCTCCTGGCGGGTTTCATTCTTCGCCGCAATGTAATGTAGTCTGGTTTATGTAGCATAGTATTTAATTTACTATAATGTAGTGAAATGACATGTAGCTGTGAGTGTGAATGCAAATATAAATGTAAATGTAAATGCATTGCTGCATGCATTACATGAATGCGTAGGGATGTGCATATGCGCTTTAATGATATAGCGTAACATGCCACACCACAACATATGCACACGCGTACGTGCCCACGCACACGCACACGCACACATTGTGTATGTATATATATATATATATATAGACATACATACACACATGTTTTGTCTGAAGGTGCGCACGCATGCTTTCATACGTTGAACCCGCACTACGTATCCGGCTTCCAATCGTCAAGATACAGTAGTCCAAAGCAGGAATCGGCTCATGCAAACACTTTGCATGTTCGACACTTTGCAGTAGTCGAATTCTCCCTCCCGGAAGCCTACGAAAGCTCTTGCTTCTGGAGAGAATGTGTATGCGCGTGCGCGCTCATTCTACTAGGTAAAACATCGCGGAGATAAACATGTCGAACTATGAGGACTCACAACTAGCGACCTTCCTTCCGGTTTCCGCTAAAACCAACCTGAAGAGGGGCACCGTGGCAGCTTTTGCACACCCCGGTCCTTGCTTCGTGCCAGGGATGCGCCGCGCTTTGATCCACATCCTCACGTTGCCCAAATGGGTTTGTCACAAGCAGGGGTTCACGCGAAAAGGATGCCGTGAAAAACGATACCCCCATGTGGCTGCGAATCTTAATGGAGCTGGGCATCCTCCCCCTTTGAAGTTTGAAGGGCCACTTTTTGAGGAACACCAGAATTGCCGAATTGCCCCTACAAAACCACCGAATTGCCCCACATGTTGTGGCCTTTTTGAGGAACACCCTGGCCATTCGGTGGTTTAGGCCACACTTGCAGCCCATCAGACATCCCCCAGTTCACTCGGCATCCAATGGAGCCGGACTCGCGAGCTGCATCTGCCGTCGGCATTGGGTCGGAAAGCCCTTTTGAGGGTACCCGTTTCAGGGTGACTTTAACGGAAAGCGCAAGTCTCCGCAGTATCCCCCAAAACTAGCTTATATTTTAGGGTAGACTGTGAAACTGACACAAAAGCAACAGAAACTGTGCACCCCAGTCAAAAAAGAAGACACATCCACATCCACTTCCACAGCACCGACGGGGCCCCAACTTCAGCAGCCGCAAAGTGGCGGGTAGCTCGGGACCTGCATTCCGCCTGGAATTCCAGCTTGCTATAGCCTTGAAAAATAGATGGGGGTACCTGGTAAATGGGGTGTAAAACCTGTCTAAGCCAGTGGAACCAATCTATTTCTACCAACATTAGCCTACAAAGGACACCTATATCATTGATTCTGGTTACCAACTAAAATGGCAACTGGAACCACCGGGTCAGCAAGGCGACCCCGTTTGGAGGATAGAGGGAGAAGCAAACCGGAAGCCTGACATCTGCCACTTGTTGACGTGATGTGCACTGCGAAGCGGAACCCTTGGAGGCCCCAAGTTTCGAAGCCATGCCCGTCCAGTTTGGGCCCAGTTCACTCATCCGGTACATGGCACTCCGCTCTGAGCTTCCTGCAGTGCGTATCGAAAAAGGACGATGTCCCGGATGGAAGACATCTGATTCCTCGATCGCGCGCGGATCCGATCGGGTCCGCAAATTCGAGCTCGAGTCCGTGCTGACTCTCCGCCCGGAATCCGAAGGCACGCTGAGCAACTGGCAGGGTCATGTCCACGGAGAGACCTGCGCTTCCGTCAGCTCGACTTGTTGGGCTGGTTGGTGGTTACCAACAACCTCCACAAGAACAAGCAGAAGAAACCTCAAAAAGGGGGCACAAGGCGATCTGCCACAATATGATACATACCAGCACCCCCCAACAACCGCTTTTCCCCATCCAAGAATTCTGAAGCAGTGGTACGGGTGCAGAATTCTTCAGAATGAATGCCCATATGTCTGGGTCTGTTTAACTGACGATCCTCGATGTTTCCCTCTAGTGGTCCTCAGGGAAACCGCACATTTCAAAGCAAGTTGGAGGAATCCCTCAACAAGTGCCCTGCCCAGAATTTCATGCTTAGCCCGATTCGGTAGGTCCCCATTCTCATGAAGCCCGTTCGGAAAGCTTTGGGGCTGGAGCGAAATTACAGTTGCACCCGTAAACTCGTGGTGTTCCTTTTTGGATGTATGCATTCGGAGCTGGGCGCAAGTGCGGATTCGGACCCATGTGTTGGCCTCCAAGCCGGAAGCTGAGCAAGGGCACGGCCACCTAGTCAATGCTTGGTTCACTCGGGTTTTGTGTCCCCACTGAAAGTGGGGATTCAGAGGGAACCACCTATTAATAGAACAGGTTTATTCATCTGGTGTCGAAAGTTTAGCAAACAAAAGGAGGGGTTTGAAAGGGCCAATTTGGGTACGCCAAACAATCATATGTTCTGATTCTGCGCCAGAATCGGGTCCAAAGGAAAAAATAAGTTTGGAGACGCCAGAAGAGCAGTCTAACCTGTTTTTTTACCACGTCTGGCTGGTTGAAGGTAAAGTAAGTCTTTATTGGTTCGTGGTGGGAAACCGCGAAGTCAAATGGGTGTTGCCAGCACCCCCAAAACAGCATGTGAAACGGTTCTGTCGGCCAAGAAGGTTTGGCCCACAAAAGTCTTGGAGCATCAGGGAAAACACGAAAGAGGACAGGCTAGGAAGATGTCCAACACCTGCGCAACCATTATACAAAGGTTGTGCGCTCAAAAGAAGCTGTCACATTCTCCCGAAAGAAAAGCACATCCACCACTTCAGACTCCCAGAAAAACTCAGACATGTCCAACGGGACCCTCCAAACGGTATTCCAACCATTGACAAGAAATAGCAGTACGGCCCTGGTTGTGTGGCTGTGGGTGTGTGTGCATGTGTTTTTTCGGGGACCCCTCCAAAACGGTGGTTCTCCTTTTGGTTTTCCTTTCAACCCCCTCCCCCCCCCAAAACAAAAAAGAGACAAAAACGGGTACCAAAAAACAAGACAGACCCAACTGGGTTTCCATGGATAGCCCAAAATCCGGCCATCGCACGCCTGGTCCAGAAGCACCACATCCTGAGCCTCAGCCTGCCATGGAAAAACAACCAAGCGCCAAACCCGAAAATCGGTCGTACAGTTACGCTATATTACAACACGTTGCAGTACCCCACACTGCACTGTTCTATATTATATTTGACTACGCTACACGTACACTGCTCTATTATACACTACGCTACACTTCACTACACCACACGACACCACACCACCCCACACCTCACACCCCACACCCCACACCCCAGACCACACCCCACACCCCACACCCCAGACCCCACACCCCACACCCCACACCCCACACCCCACACACCACACACCACACACCACACACCACACACCGCACACCGCACACCGCACACCAGACACACACACACACACACATATCACACACATCACACACATCACAAACCACACACCACACACCACACGCCACACCCCACAGACTACACCCCATGCTAA
This sequence comes from Effrenium voratum, assembly GCA_963377175.1. Lineage (NCBI taxonomy): Eukaryota > Dinophyceae > Suessiales > Symbiodiniaceae > Effrenium > Effrenium voratum. Next base: position 245,530 of record CAUJNA010001946.1, on the reverse strand, counting down.
ATCACACTACACACCACACACCGCGCAACTACACCTCACACCACACCACGCTACATCACACTACACCACACCACACGACACAACCCTACACCCCCCGCCGCACCACACCACACGACACCACACCACTCCACACCACACTACACCATGCCACACCACACCGCACCACACCAAACCACACACCACGAAACACAACACGACACCACACCACACTACACGACACCACACCACACCACACCACACGACACCACACCACACCACACCACACTACACCACACTACACTACACCACACCACACCACACTACACCACACCACACCACACTGCACTACAATGCAATATTTACACTACGTTACGTTACGTTACGTTACGTTGCATTAGATTACGTTTGATTGCAGCAAATTGCATCATGACATACATGACGTACATTCCAGACATACATTCCAGACAGACAGACAGAAAGACAGACAGGCAGACAGGCAAGACAGACAGACAGACAGACAGACAGACAGACAGACAGACAGACAGACAGACAGACAGACAGACAGACAGACAGACAGACAGACAGACAGACAGACAGACAGACAGACAGGCAGGCAGGCAGGCAGGCAGGCAGGCAGAGAGAGAGGGGGAGAGGCGGACACAGACACAGAGACAGAGAGAAAGAGACAGAGAGAAAGAGACAGAGAGACAGACACAGACAGAAACACAGAGACAGCCAGCCATGCAGGGAAGCAGACAGGCAGGCGGGCAGACATATGTCATACATGTATATGTGCGTGCACACACATACACAAATCAGCGATTTCAGATTCAACAAGTGCATCAGCAAACACAGTTATTATTCCAAGTGCCAACGATGCGATCCATGTCCCAACTGTATATCATAAAAAACAAGGGATTGAATGGCTGGGAGAAGCCATTGTTTTCGTTCTTTTGTTTGGCGGGTCAAAGTGAATTCCCCTTTGCGCGCGCCTTTTGAAGGTCACCTTGAGAATGGTTTCTCAATTTGCCCAGGATCCCGAGTTTTGCACTGAGGGGTCAAGCATGAAGCCCCTTCTTCCAACATGGGAAGTCCGTTTGTGTGAATTCCCCGAAGGGACCGATCTATTATTTTTTTGTGAGGTATGCGAGCATGGATGTATGTGTGTCTAATAAATAAGCGAAATTGGTTGTATCAACCCCAACTTCAAACAAGTACTCAATGATGTGCTTCTGTTCATGTGAGTGTGTATCGTTGAGGGTGCCCTTTTTAGTTTGCAATGTTAACATGTGGGCAGCGCCCAAAGTTTGAAAAGGCTTTGCAATAGACCAGGTAGTAGAGCCGGCCAACTAATTTGGCCCTTTTGGGAGCCGGGGGGGAGGGGGGGGGGGCGCTTCCCGCCGGGGCAGCTTCCCTTGCACCCTCGTTCCTCGCCTGGTCCAAGGCATCCCTCACTGCAACCAACGCAACTTGCGGATCCACCTGGCGAGGCGAACTTGCCCAAGCTGAGTTCCGCGGTTTTAAGAGAAATGTTGAGAAGCCCTCAACATGTTCGTGCAAACTAAGTGGAATGCTTCCAAGGAGCTCATCCCAGACCCACCACAAGGACACCTTGTCTTTGGTGGTGAGAGATGCTGAGAAAAACCCCTCCAGGGGAACAAACAGGGGCAGGTTGTTTGTAAGGGAAACCACTCCAGAAAAGACAGGAGGAAAAACTTGCAGGGCCACCAGACCGGGGCCATTTAGAAGGCCTTTCCTGAAAGGGGCTTCACTGCATCTCCCCAAATCACGTGATCAACTTCCTGGTCCCAATGGAACTGAAGAAAGGAATTGAACCCTTGCATTGAGTGGGTCTCCCTGGCGGGCAAAAACTCGGTTGCCTTTGGCAGGTTCCATGGAAAGTCTCACGAGTGGCCAATTTGCCAAAGACCAGACGGTAGCGGGTCCATAAAATTACCCTGCAAATGGGTGGTTTAAATGCACGCTACCCCCCAAATTTTGAGATCAGCTACTGCATCCATTGTGACTCAGATTAAAGCTGTACCGGTCTGGGGCAGCAATGCCCTTCTTCACAACTTTGTGTCAGAATGAGGGCGGGGAGGCCCAGAAATATTGATCACGTATTGATAGCCCCGTCCTAGAGGGGTTCTCTGACCAGGGCATTCAGCATAAGTCGTGGCCCCGGGGAAAGAACCGCCACGGATTCCAATCGCATACCGAGCCATTGCCTTTCTCCGAAAAGGAAAGGAGGCGCCTCCAACTCGCAGCAGAGCACCACGTCCAAGTCTGACCTGGCATTCTGCCTTGAATTCATGCCCAAATGGGTTTCCTTTTTTCATAGCACCCTCTTGGGGGTAAAGGAAAACCTAAAAGACACCAAGCAGTTTTAGGAGTCCGTTGGGGTTGGGCCATAGTTGGGCTTTGCTTGGCCCCTTGCCTGGTAGACCCCACAAAGCCATGACCAGGTCCCGAAAGACTTGGATCCCTCAACAAGTCAGAATAGCTTGGAAGCGGCCGTGACAATTTGGTGGGAAAACAACTCAGGGACCGCGTTTGATTTGCAACTTGGAGAGGGAGCCCCAGTTGGCTTGGTCTGCCAAGGCGAAAACGAAAAGGACACCAACAGCAATACCAAAAAAATCCGGCACCAAGCTTGTCCCTTGCACAGGGCTTCATCCATCTCTGCAGGATGTCCATCCCATCGCAAGTCTAAGGACCCCCAGTCTGTGGCCAAGTCGGCTGAGCGCAGCGCCCGCCCACGTCGGCCCCCAAGCCTCGGCTAGCAGTATCGATCTGCAAGGGTTTTTTTTTTCTAAATACGGGTGCCATAGGTGGATCCCTTTTAGGGTGGAAATCGATGGGGTTTCCCTGGATGATGAAACCGCCAGGAAAACCCAGGCCATCGATTTTTCGAGCAAAACCACCAAAAGGACACCTATGGGTGTGGCATCTTTCGAGGCTTCCCTTTGCGTCGGCACAATCTAGTTTGACACACGCCCGCTTCCAAAACCTAAGGGATCCCAAGCAAAGCACCTTCCTGGCTTTCGCTTGGGAGCCACACTGCGCATGGACAAAATCCGCTTCGCACCAGTTGGGATGGATGAAACCCTGTCAATACTGCGATAATCCACCTACCAACTGGTGAAATGTGTGTCCATCCGCAGCAGCAGCCTAAACTCCACTAGGGACCATTGAGCGCCGCAACATTCCCTGGTTTGGGACGTACAGTCATCCTAGATGGGACACCAAAAAATATTGATTTCTTGGCGGTTTCCCTGTAAACCAGCCTTCGAAATGGTACAAACTAAAAAGCATAATCACCAGCGTGCTGCTGGCATAATCTGTATTGCACAGCCCAAACGGAATGTCTCACAGAAATGATTGGCTCATTCCATGAAAAGACACAAGTACCCTCCCACTAACATGGAACCTGACCATGCTGGAAGACCACTTTCCTTTTCAAGGGACCGCCTGTCAGGTTCCATGATAACTCAAGAAAGACCTCCACCTCGGCCCACCTCCCGAGGCCGCGGCCCATGCTTCCGGCCACCACCACGCGCGGCTCGTGGCCCAGCGGAAGAGCTCGGACCTGAGGAGATGGCCATGGCCAGGTTGCCACTCCCAAACCACCCAAGGGAAAAGGACAGATACACCCTCTAGTGAATATATGGTTGTATACCCCCATGTTTGCTTGAAAAATGGTTTGGGTAGTGGAAACCGCTCAAGCTCCCTGAAACTGTCAGAAAGGGCGTTGGAGGCATGGCTAGAAAGGCTACTTAAAGGGGGGCATGCTGCAGTATATCGGCGATGTCCTTGATTCTGGCAAACAGCTCGAATTCGCCCTTTGTAGACACAACCTGAAAAGATGCCTTCTGTACGGTCCAAAAAGCGCATTCGCAAAGAAGTTGTCTTTTTTGAGGGTACTTGTTGTTGGTGTTCAAAGAGGAAACAAAATCCCATTTTGGGATTCCGGACACTATTTTGGAGACAAGCCCGTCTGAGTGACCCCTGCGAAGCAGATGCACCTTCATCATGGCCTTCCCGCCTTTGACCCCCAAGTGAGCCCTAACTCGTCCATTCAAGTTGCTGCACTCCTGTCGGCACTCCTGGTGTCGCCCAAATGAAACCCCAACGCTGTGGATGTCCATGAAAACACAGGAGCATTGATCGCCTCCCCCTGGGCCGCGACCAGCTCCGTCAATGTCGCGAGCACGTCTTTCACCTGACAGTGTCCCCGAAAACAAGAAGACCGTCACCTGAGTCACAATCTCAAAGCCCGGTATTAAAATGGTCTACTCAGAGCCATGTAAGGAATTAAGAAGGCGGCCGCAGCTATTTATGGTTGGGATTGTCCCGTACTAACCCTCATCTACCGGGTTTTGGATGACTTGGGTTGGTTTGCAGGTCAGGGGTTCCCCACTTATCCTACAGAGGGCGTCAAATCCCCGAACAAATCCCCAAACGAATCCAAACCAACGAATGTCCGGAACCCTCAGAGGACAAAACATCTGCACTCCGAAATAAAAGACCCTCAATAGGGCTGTGTCCTTTTGGCTGCGCCTTTCGCCCCAAAACTGCGGGCCATGTGGTGATGGTTCCCTAAAAATGGAAGCCTAATCAGTTCCAATGCTTGTCCAGCCCAACGGGTCCGTGATCACCCCTGCCTTCAAGGAAAGAGAGCGGCCCACCCTGGGGCCTGTGTTTTGCAATCAGCCTTCTTCATGGATGGACTCTCAAAACCTATATTCAACGCACAGAAGTCAGGTGAAAATCGTGTGAAAGATTCTGTAATACGCGGCGAAATGATGGTTGTCCATCAAATTGACTTGGCACATACAGGGTTCAAAAAACATTTATGTGGTTCGCTTAGCTTGATTGTATTTGCAGCTCGGCTCTCAAATATTGCATGACCAGCATATTTCAAGCCTGGACTTAGTTGGTTTGGCTTATGATGAACTGATAGAAAGCGTGTGTCAAACTACAAGCATCCAACATCCTAGCAAATCCTGTTGCCACTATTCGGAGATATTGCACCACATCACATACCTGAAAATTGACCAGGCGCGCGCTCGCGACACTGCCCTTTCTAGTAAATAGGGGCTTCTCACCATATCCCTAAGATGCATCGCCGCGCCCAAAAAAGGCCTCAGAGGCCTGTGCCCTCAGAGGCCTGTGGGTAAGTCACACGCAAACAGGTCTTTGCTTCTGCGGAACCATGGACCTTGTGAAGCGTGGCCCTCCGATGCCGCGGTTCCGGGCAGCCGGCAGGAGTGCAAAAGTAGTTTTGCAGCATGCGTGTTGTTGTTGGTTCTTGTTTTTCCGCAAGGGTTCATATTGTTCTTAATTCAGAGTGCTTGGTTTCTATATTTTGTGTTTTTTTTCAATTTGATTGTTTATACGGGTTCTGTTTCATTTTTTTTTTGTTTTTCAATATTGTCTTTGTTTCCAAAACGCGGGGCCCCCTGGCGAGCCCTTCTGCAAGCAAAAGGGTTGTCTGGACCATGGCAAATATGGGCCACCCGTATGAGCCACGGTCAAAGGATGCAGTTGCCGGAAAGGGCACGGGAAAGTTCGGGCTGGGCCCGCTGGCTTGTGAAAGGTTGAAACTGGGGGCCTTTGGCAATCAATCTGGGCGTCCTTGGGGTCGGTACACTTCTGACCCTTACAGGAAACCCAAAGGGAAACGGCAGGAAAACGGGAAACCCGGGAAGCCCGATACGTCGAACCTGTCACTGCCTGGTTGGGCAGTGGCGGCAAGCAGTAGCCAGAGTCCGAGTCCTTGTCGTTGAGGAAGTCCAGCGGCAGGCCGAGGTCGCAGCACTCCCGGAGGGTTTCCTGGTGCAAGAACTGGTGCGGAATCCAAACTTTCCTCGAGGAAGTTGCAGGTGTGGGGCTCTGGAGGTATGGAGCTGAAAAGAAATGTGCCGTTGTTTGAGGCGCGCCGTCTTTCGCCCCCCGGGAGTCGGTATGAATCTGTGGTCAGCAGAAAACTTCCAAATTCAAAGCTGGAGTCTCTTAAACCCCTTCCCAAAATCCGTGGAAGATACAAAATCTACAAACCCCGTACCATGACCCAGACCCAAACTTTCAAACTGGCCACCACATGTGCTCTGGGATTCAAACCACCACTAGAACACTGGGGGCCATGTAGCCAGCATTGTTTACCTAAGGAGCCTCATCATCTAAATCGGGTCATCCACACGTTTGGATCACCCGTCCAGCATCTTGCGGAAGGCGCCCTCAGATTGAGCGTCCATGTCGTCCTTTCCAGGCGGCTGGAAGGCGGCCTCAGACACAGACGTCTCCGAATCTGGCAGCCAGGGCTCTGGGCGACAGATCATGGTTCCCTTTTGAACTTTCGTGGTTGTCTAACCCCCTAGGGCTGATGCAATGTCGGGCCCATTTCAATCACACCTGAGCCAGCAAACCATGATGCTGGGGCCCTCAACAATTCCTAATAGAGGGTTGGTGGCCATCCTGACCAACCAAGACATTAAAAGAGGCTTTTGACCATGGGCTCGAATGCGGTCGATGCCGCCACGTTGATTCAAACAAATCCTCGCGCACCTGAGCCGGTGCTTAGCCTTGCAAACTGGCCCACGCAAAACGGCCCTGGGCATTCCGCTTCTGCAACTTTCCCGCTGCGATCCAGGGCGGGAGGGATGGGAGGGAGGGGAGGGATGGGAGGGAGGGGAGGGATGGGAGGGATGGGATGGGATGGGAGGGATGGGAGGGATGAGAGCTGGCTGTTTCAAGAATCGTCGGACTCAGGGGTTTCCGTAAGCAGCCTTTCTCAGAGCTGAGTTTTCGTGCCACGCCTGGTGCTCGGGCACGTAGACATGGCGAATACACTGCACCAGGCTCGCTAGGTCATCGAACATTCGCTGGTGCCTGTCGCAAAAACAGGTGAGCAGCACCCAAAACCAACATGGTTGTACATTGGTGTTATATAGGCCTTACTGCAACCCCAGTGAAATCAAGAAGTAGAACCAACTACTATTTTGGGTGCTTCTCATGTGGTCCAAGAGAACATCCACATGTGGGCCTGTCTCAAGACTGAACCGTTAAACGGGCAAAATAAATGCAAAAAGCCACAATTGGAGTGCCCCTCATGTTAAGAAACATATGTGTATATACATATATATGTATATATATATATATCGATTTATCTATGGGTTTATCTATTGATTGATTTATCTTCCTATGTGTTTTAATATCATCTATGTGTTCAGACGTACACATACTGTAAACCTTGCTACCAAATGGAGGTATAGCGCTCTTTGGGGAGTGATGTGACCCGGGCTTGAAACTGGACATCCCGTTTTCCATGAGATCTAAATGAAAAGAAAGCGCATCGCCCCTCGGTGAAGGAAATTTCAGCGACCCTTTGCGCTTGAACAAATTCCAGTCTCTGGGCAGTGAGGTGGGAACCTGAAGCCCATGTTGGAGGTAGTTTGAGACGAAAAATCCAAAGGAAACCCTCACTGCTTGGTGGTGCAGATTGGTTGTCTTTTCCTGCAAGTCTGCAACATTAAAGAAGAATCAAGGCTTCAAATCCTGAGTCTCAAGCCAATCCAAGCCGCTAAGCCCCCCCAACATTGCCTCAGAAAAGGCCAAAGAGGGACATATAAAGAACAAACGCTCCAAGGTTTGAGCAACAAGTTGATCAGGATGGAACACTAGAAAGAGGTGCCCCAATGCAAGCCAACCACAGCAAAGAAACAATGCTATTTATATATATATATATATATACTGTATGTATATATATATATATGTGTATATATATATAAATATGTATACATATATATATATATATCTATATATATATATTTGTATATGTACGCATCAAAACCGTAAAAAAATAGGTGCCCAATAGAAGCAGCAACCGCGTCGACCACCAAAAGGCCACCCCCGCATCCGAGCCGAGCCAAAGGATCCCTCGAAGCGGCGCCGAACCGAAGGCGAGTTCTTCGAGCCGAAGGCGCCACCACACGAAGCCCCAGAGCTGGATCCAGCAGCGATGCCGCCGGGAGATGGGCACCTCGAGATGTTCGACGGCTCGCCTTCTGACGGCTCGCGGCTCGACGGCTCCTGACGGCTCCCGGATGCCCGGATCATGCGCGGATCGGTGGTTGTGAATGTGAACCCCTTCGGTTGGTTTGGAGCCCGGTGGTTTGGGAGGGAACCATTTCCTGGTTCTTGAGGGATGGGAAACTCCGGAGCACCAAACCAGGAATCCAAACCACCAACTAGAGGGAAGCTGATTTGTTCAATCCCAAACCACAGATCCAAAAAAGGCCCAGGTGATATCCCCAACAGCACCTGCCGAAATCCTTCCGGAACCCTACCCGGCCGCTCCGAACCACTCTGGGCCCAAAGTTGGGGCAGAGACCTCATAGCTTCCAGCTGGGGAAAAGCGCTACTTGCAGTGTCCCGGGGCTTCCAAAGCTCGCTGGTCTTATTTGCCTTTGCTTTCAGCTTCCCAGGGGGGGAACCCCGGCTGAAAATGCTCTAAGATACGGTGTTAGGGAAGCCAAATGGAAACCAAGCACCTCAGGGGACCCTGCTTTTTAGACGCACCATCGTGTCATTCACACGTGTCTGGTGCCCGTGCACAGCGCGAGCAGTGCAGCGGGCGAGTTCTTCGAGCGCGATCAGGGTCATTGCCTGAAAGGCCGTGACAGATCGTTGGCCGATCTGATGGGCCTGCCTGTACAGAACGTTCGAAGGGCCTGGCGCGCCTGGTGTTTAACCAGGGTGGAAAGCTTGAGGGTTAAACCGCTTTGCGGGGGAGCAACCCCAAGAGAGGCCAGGTTAATGCCCCGAACTTCCTGGATGTCCAAATCAAAATGAACAGCAACCAACCGGAAAAAGGAACGAGTCATGCGAATGTCCGAGGCAAGGGTCGTTTGGACACCCAAGAGGGGGCTGGGGTTCCTCCAGATCTCGCCGCTGGTGTGCGAGGTGGGAACCGGCATGCTAAGAGACGCAAGTCTCATCATCACGGCAACCTCAAGCCATGAGATGTGCGAGGCGAGGGTCGCCTGTTCAGCTTCCTGTAGCAGCCAAGTGATGGCTTGCCTGGGGAAGCCCGAATCAAACTTGAATTCGATGCGCGAACCGGGTAGTGATTGGGCCCAGTCCGGGCTCAAAACTTCAGGCCAACTCACGAGAGCCTCTCCTGAATCGGGTTCAGGATCAGCATCGGCAGGTAGGTCGTATTCCTCAAAGCCATCGGCAGCTGTGGGCTGGTTCTCAGCGTTGGTAGCTGCGACTGCAAGGTGGAGCTCTTGAAGGCATGCTAGGCGATGCAGCTGATCTCGCTCAGTTTGGCTGTACGCCGTCCAGAGGGTGTGGAACTCTTCAGAATGCCGGCGATTTGCCTCCTTGGCTGCATAGTCAGCAACGTTGTTCCAGTGCGCCAGCCAAGCATCAACAGGGTCGTCCATCTCGGCGGGGATGCTGTGGCCAGCCGTATGATGCACCAGAAGCTGGCCTTCACCAAGTGTGGCCAGAGTGGCAGAGAGCTGCTGCCAAAGGTCCGCGTTGGTTCGGCTTGGGATGTCATCCGGGGCTTGTTGAAGCTGCCAAATCCCGGTTGCGGTGTATGCAGAATCCGTCCACAAATGTGTTCGGCACCTGCATCGTTTGGTCCACTGCGCAGTGATGAGGGCTGCGTAGAGCTCCGCTCGGTTGCTGGACTGTACTTCGCCAGGGAGCGGTCCAGATGCAATTCGTGACTGCCGGGATGCCGATATGACTGACCAAGCTGCTAGAGACAGTGGGCTGTACGTTGGAGATGTGCAAGTGCCATCCGAGAAAACATGGGTGTCCTGCGCTCGGTCACCAAGGATCTCGAAGGAAACGGGCTTCTCGTGGAGGGAGTGCAGGTAGCGGCGTAGCTGACCATGGTGAGGATTGCGAGGTGGAAGTAGTCGTTCACGAAGTGAGATCGGAGTTCCTTCCCATAGTGCAAGTGCTTCGGGATGTGCTGCTCGACTTATGGAGAAGCCCGGGCAATGTAGGCATCTGTGGTCTACAGTGTCTGGCTGCAGGCATCTGGCACAAGTGGCAGAGATGAAGCAATCATACTTGGCCTTGTGGGTGTTGAGGTAGAAGGCACCCTCGCGAAGTGCGCAGATCTGGGCGGACTGCAAGGCTGTGTGGTGGGCGCCAAGGTGCCGACATGCAGGCCAGTTGACTCCTTGTAGTCCTTGGAGGTCGGTTCTGGTGGAGGCGTCCAAGGCCACACGTTGGCGCCATGCGTCCTCAAGGATGCTTCGAAGGTAGTGGTGGTCAATGGTGAGGATGTTGTGTTGAAGGCCATCGTGATCAGTGAGGTAAGGTGGAGCTTCGATCTTCCAGGATACGGCGTTGAGTTGGCGAATCAACACCGAGAAGGGGCCGGCGTAGAAGTGGCCATCAAAAGAGGCCTGGAACTGATGCCACATGTCCAGAAGTGCGGCCTGCTTCAGAAGCATCCTGCGAAAGGTCCTCACAACATGCCAGAGCTGGTAAAAGCCTGGATCGGCGAGGGTGTTGCCTTGCAAAAGGCTGAGTCGAATGGCAGGGCTGGCGCCTGCGTTGCCATGCCCAAGTGCGCGAACCGCTGCAGTGCGTAGTTGCTTGATAAGCTGGAGGGAGAAGTCCTCGATGGGGGCGCTGTGGAATATCTTGGGCCACATGGATTGAACCAATACATGGGTTTTGCATAAGCCGGGAGCACGAAGCCGTCGGAGCAAAGACCATGTTGGTTGCAGGTTTTGTACCAAGGTGGAATGATGAGCAACTCGCCTGCGCGGGCCATACGTCATGTGTCCGCCGAGATCTTTGTCCTTCAGGCTGATGCGGTGCTTGAGGAGGCCGAGTTGTTGGCGATCACGCGGATGGACTGCCCAAAGGTAGGTCTTGTCAAGGTCGATGCTGAGCTGAAACATGTCCAGGAAGGTCTCCTGAGCAACCATGGCTTGTAGAAGGGCTCCCGGGGTAGGAGCCAAGATCTCCAGATTGTCCACAAAGGAAATGGATGTGGCCCGCGGGGCAAAGTGCGCTTGGTACAAATGGTAGCACCAGTCGGTGAGGGCCATGGCCAGACAGCTCAATGGGCAGCCTTCTGGGTATCCGCAGTTGGAGAAGAGAGGAGAGCCCACCGTGTCCCGGATCTTGAAACGTCGCGAAAAGCCGAGCAGGAAGCGATGCCATGCTTCGACAAAATCCGCGTCGAATCCAACATGTTTGGCAATCTGCTTGATCGGGCCCCGCGGCAGGTGGTTGAATGCTTTCTCAACGTCAGCAACGCAGCCAACCAATGGCTGCGATTGTTGTGCTCGTAGTTCAATGAGGCCCTGCAAGGGGAGCCAGATCTCCTGGGCTTCTCTAGTGGGCAAGAAGCCAAACGCCGGGCAGTCCATGAGCTGCTCGAGTTGTTGAAGTCCCTGTCTGGCGCGAATGGAGGACCAGGTGCGGTAGATCATGCTCAGGATGATGATGGGTCGGTACTGTGAGACCTCCTCGGCATCAACGCACTTGGCAAGGCCGTGGGCGTGGCCATTCAGAAGCTGCTGAGGCCATTGTTCACCACGTTCAATGCGGTGAAGTAGATCGAGGTGCGCTTGCTTGAGTTGAGGTGGCATGTTGATGAGGTCGAGGCGTCCGTAGCCATCTGGCCCTCGGGCGGCGTGAGCTTTGAACTTGTTGAGGGTGTTATCCCATTGGGGAAGTTGAAGGCGTGGTAGGTCGATGGCGCCCTTGGGAACGTAGGCTTTGACGAAGCCAAAGATGCGCTTCCAGGCTTCTTGAGGTAGGTCAGCATGTTTGGACCATCGCTTCTGCCAAAACTGTTCCAGCGTGGAGTGGATCTGAGATTCGGAGGACAGGTGATGGTGCTGGTGTAGCTGTTGTCCCTTGACAAGCAGGAGATCCGACTCAACCTCGAAGGTGTCCTGGGAGAGCTGTTTGACGGTGGCGGGCGTCCCATCCACCCACCAGGTGGCATATGGCCTGCTTTCCAACGAGGCATCAGTGTGGATCTGCGTGCCATCCGCTGAGACCGCAAGGATGGCGACGGTGTGTTTCTCGACCAGGCGATCGATGGGCTCCCTCATGGCTGGTTTGATAGCCTTGAAGATGCGGTGGTGATGTTGCTGTAGTCGAGCTTGGTTGCATTTCGACTTCTGGCGCAAATTCCAGCTTTCAAAGCTCCGGAAATTGTAGCGGAAGTCGTTGTAGATGTTGTGCATGAGGTCGAGGGATGGAGCATAGAGTGGCAGGTGAGGTGGGCTGCCTTGGAACTGGTGCTTCCTAGTGGGCCACGATTCGCAGAAAGTGGGCTGAAAGCCCGGTGCGTGTAGTATCGCATGCCAGAGCTCGGTCCGGTAGAGTTGGTGCGTAGGGCCTTGGCCTCCAGCTTTGAGGGCATGGTGCATGCTCTGAAGACGTCGTAGTTGTCGAAACCATCTGAGTACGGCCCGGCTGATGACATCGGAAGCCAAATGCTCTTCTCCTGGGCGACTGGATCGAAGGATCGGGGCTTGTGGTTGTCTCCGTACTGGTTGGAGGCGTTGGCCTCGACCAAGGCAGGCAGGTGGCAGGCGTATGTGCGAGTGCTCGGACAGGTGGTGATCAAGGCTAGTCTCATAGAGGTAGCCCAAGTGCTTGTAGTGTGAAGTGGGGTCCAGGGTTGGTTGGGTGTCGTTGAGGCTGGGTTGGAAGGATGCATGCCAGGTCTGAATGTCGGCTTCCTCCCATGGTAGCTGTGCTGGTAGTGGCCATGCCCAGTAGCTGGGGTGATTGTCCGGTATCTGGAAAACACCATGAAGGGCTCCATGATCCGCAAACCATGCTTCGTAGTGAGCTGCAGTGAAGAATGCTGCAAGTTCGGGCGAGATGTAGAGCCGATCAGGGCGCGACATGCCACGATATGTGTCCTGGGGGACGTAGCCCGAACGTTGGTGGTGAAGGGACTGAATCTCGACCCATCCCGCTTGAAGCCATCCCTGGATGGATGGCAGGGATTCAGGGTGGTTGAAGTCTCCTGCGACATAGCGGAGACCTTGCATGCCGATGATGAACTCCTGGGAGACGGACTGGAGCATGTTCTCCGTCAATGTTCTGGCTCCTGGCCAGGTGGGGGAAGTTGGCCAACCGTACAGGTTCAAGCCGCTGATCTGGAAGTCCCCAATCCAGAACCGCGAGAGTTGAAGTCTGCTTTGCTGGTAGTAGTCGGCGAGGCCGGGGACACTGATGGCTTGGGCAGGTAGATCAGCAAACTGCATCACTCCTGTCCATGATCCGGCCACCTGGGAGCCGGTGCGGAGAGGGGCAGGGGCTCCATAAAGGGACCGTAGGCGGCGGTGTTGTTGGCTGGCTTGGAACTTGAGCTGCTTGTCAAATGTTCTGGTGTTCGCTGCTGTGAGATGTGTCTCACTGATATTCCAAATGCCGGGAGGAAGATCCGCCAGGTACTGGGCCTTGCCATAGGCTCCGCTCGGGTTGGTGGTGCCAATGCATAAGGAGGGTCCGGGATGAAGGGCCTCTCCAAATCTGACGACTGTCCGTGGTGGTTGTACCTGAGGTGTGCGCTCCGACGGCCTTGCCATGCCCGACCCAATATCGCGAGAATCCGCGCTGTGCAGGGGGAGCCGAGCAAGGCACAACAAGGCCGTGTGCGGCGCGTAGTGACACAGGTGTGTCCAAAAAGTAGGATGGCAAAACGCCGGCTCAAGTGCATGAAGGCTCAAAGGGTGTCGTGTTGTCCATAGAGAGGTCCAGTCCAAGGTATGAAATGATCCGATTGGGCTGGAAGCACGATGTGGTAGATTGTATGGTATCTCGTATCCAGGGTGGCATACTGCAGCGTCCCACAGGCTGTAGAGCGTGCCAGAGCGAAATTGAGGTGCCATAGAGTCATGGTCTGATGCCATGAAATGCGAACTGGTTGATGGAGGTGTCCCGGGGGCACTTCCTCCATGCGCAGGATGGATGAGGCTGCATATAAGCAGCCACCATGTGAAGAGCAGGTTGATAGGCCAGCATCGGGCGGTTGGCCGGTTTGGCACCCAACGTGCTGGCTCGTTGGGTCCAGGGTGAGATAGTCACTCGGCTCTGTGTTTCTTGGAGAGCAATGCCTCGATGTTGCTGAAGCCATTGGACATCTCCCGGCGAAGCTCTGCGTTGTGTTCGTTGACATTCTTGTTCAGCGTGGTGAGCTCGGCCTGATGGGAGTGAACCTGCTTGGCGACGGATTCGATCTGCATGTTGGTGGCCTGGTTGGCCTCCGCCGCCTCGGTGAACCAGTGTTCGAATTTGGTGTTCTGCCGCTGTAGCTCGGCGACGTTGGTCTCGAGCTGCCTGAAGCGGGATTCGAAGCGGCCAGTGTCCTCAGTGTCCATGTCCTGGTCTTCATCCCAGGTGCGCCACTGAGCATCGATCTGTTTCTGGAGTGTGGCGTGAAGGTCGGCTTTGATGCGTTCCTCGGCTTGTTGTAGGCGATCGGCTGCAGATGGTGCAGCCGGGACCTTGCCTTCTTGCGGGTGCTGGTTGAACCATGTGGCCCACGGGTCATGTCCTGACTGCCAGGGGTCGCTGGAGGCAGAGCTAGAAGGCTTGTCTTGGTTGCCGTGAAGGTACTGCTGGGTGCGGTCAAAGGCAACAAGTGTGGAGTTGGACGCTTCAGGCCGCACAGTGCGTAGCTTAGTGACCATGACGTCACCATGTGCTCCCTGCAGGATGCTGTTTGGCGGAGGGTCTTGGGAGCCAATTTCCCATCCGATGCCATTGTGGTCGCCCTTGCACGGTTGCAGTGGTTTGGCTCGCCATTTCCATGCAGCAAGGGACTTGATGAGGCCCTGGCGCTGAGTGCCATGTGGCAAAGGAAAGAGCTTGTAGATGTCCGTGACCTTGACTGGTAGATAAGGTTCATCCGGCTTAAGCTCCTTGTGGGCCTCCGGTAGCCGTGCCGCGTGGAATCGCAGGCCATAGCGGTCGTTGAGTCGAACAATGGAAAGGGAGCCCTCAGTAGTGCGGTGCTTGTGGTGGGCGGTTTGCCATGTGGCGCCAGATAGCCAAACCACTCCGTAGTTCTCATCCGGGAGTCGGCCAGTTGGGTCGCGGGGGTCGATGAAGAGGCCATTGGTGCCCGAGAGAGTGAGCAGGTTGGGCAGCGCAAGTTGTGGTGTTCGGATGAGTGCGGTCCAACAGACGGCTCTGGCTTTGTCGGTGCGGGCACCTGAGTTGCTGACCCACTGCCTGCCCCAGATGTCAAGGACGACATTGTCGATGTGGTCATCATCGACTGGAGGATGGAACTTCTGACAGGAGTCACCGCATGCCGAGGTGCGGCGCATTGTGAGTAGTGGAAAGGCCTGCATTACCTGCTTCATGGGTCCATCAATGAAGGTGGACCAGTCGCCTTGCCAGAGATCCTGGTAGACGGCAAATTTGACTGTGCTGGTAGTGATTGGGGCGATGTCGGGTGTGGAGCGAAGTGTGGGTCTGGTGACGGCAGTTTTGCCCAATTGTGTGAGGCTGCCTTGAATGAGTACTGGCTCTTGGGTGTTCGAGTGCATGGCTGGGTACATGAGGTCCTCGGTGTGGAGGTTGCCGCGAAGTGCTGGTGGAATGGCTGTTGTGGTAAGCACTGCGAGCGGTCCTGTGCTGAGCTGTTCGCCAGCTTGCAGATAAGGGAGCATTTGGTGTACAGTGGCAAAGGCGATGCCTGTCTTGCCCTTGCCCACAGAGTGCATTGGGATGGACTCAACTGGAATGCCGTCTTCCCCGACAAAGGTGCCGGGGACGAGCTGGAGGTCGGCCGGGTTGATTTGAGCGTCATGTTTGGGCTCTTTGGCGATGTTCGCCTTGTCCTTGTGCTTTTTCTTGTTGGACGTGCTGATGCCGTAGTTGGATGCGGCTCGCTGCTGGATTTTGGGCGCTAGCTCATCTGGTTTGATCCACTGAAAGGAGTTGGCTGGTTGTGATCCAAGGGCTTTTAAAACGCTCCAGGCGTTTTTGTTGTGTAGAGCCTCGGAGATGTGCTTGATGCCGAGCTTTTTGATGGCTTGGGCTGCACGTTCTGTGGTGCGATCTTGGGGCACACCTTTCTCGGCGAGCAGGGTGGCAAGTCGGCCAGAGGTGTCGTCATCAGAATGTGGGCCGCGTGCAATGTGTAGGTAAGTGGTGGATGGATGACCATCACGAACTCGCCGATGCCAGGCGGTGATGTCAAGGGGATGTAGATTCGACCAAAGGTCAAGGGTGTAGCCGAGGTGTGCAAGTGCGATGGTGCCGCAAGAGTGGTCGTCGTGCTGGGGGTAAATGGCAGTGACGTGGATGCTGGTGCATGGAGTGGACCAGCAGGTGGATAGCCAGCGCGCAAGGAAATGACCCCCTTCAAGAGAGGGTTCAGGCATGCCGTCGTAGAGAGTGGCTGAGAAGCCGTCGGTGGTTGGAGTGGTTGTGAGGAGGGCCCAGTGCCCGTTGTAAGCAAAAATGATGGTGGTTGGTGTAGTGGGGCTGAAGTGTTGGAGTTGAAGTGCTGCGGCTGGGCCGAGCGTCTGATTTGCTGGCAGTGGATGTGGTACAAGCAGTGGTGATGGGCATTGGAAATGATCTCCTCCAAGTTCGCCATGGAGATGAGCGAGGCGTTCGAGTTGCGAGTAGATCTGTTGGTCGTTGAGGCCGTCATCTGAATCTCCTGCTCCGGCGAAATGTTGCCTGCAGATGACTGTGGTGTTGCACCAGAGCCGGGTGTCGAGCGGGATGGCGTGTCCCTGCAGGTCGACTGGTGGGGTGTCTGCGGGTGAGATGTGCCCAGCGGCACAGGCCTGAAACAAGTAGGTGCCGAGTGGTAGTGTGGCCGAGGTGACGGTGGTGTTGGTGTAGAAGATGATTTCGACCTCGCGATCATCGTCGGGGACGGTGGTGGGGCTGTTGACGATGAGGGTGTAGGGTCCATGTTGCCCTTGATCTTGTAGGACTGCATCATGTGGGACGCGACGAGATCCATCCCAGAGCTGGTAGTGCGCATGAGGATCTGCAAGGCGAGCTTCAGCTCGCAGCAGGTCAGCGACGTCCTGTTGGCCTTCACGTAGGATGTGCAGGTTGTTGCCCCATTGGTCCTTGATCCAGATATGTCGAGTGGCATGTGAACTCTCGGTAGTCCAGAGGTGATAGCGCTGCCAAAGAAGGTCAAGCTTGGTCTTCTTGATGTGATCCTGAGGGATGCACAGAGGCACCCAATCATAGTGCAGTTGAACTGCTCGGACTAGATGAAGGCACATCCATTGAGCTTGCAAAGGGGCAGCGATCTGGCCTACCAGGCACAGGCCGTCACGAGCGTCACCAGGGAACTGGTATTGGATGGGCACCGTGCACAAGAAGGACGCCTCCGCCGTGTGAAGGAATCTCGGCTTGCCGGTGACTGAGGAGATGATGTAGCATCCGCGAACCCCACCACGTTGAAGGCGATCAGGATGAAAGGCCGCTTGTCGGCATCCACAAGGGCATCGTTGGAGGACGTTGCCGTAGGAATGGAGCAGCGTAGGGCAGATGCCGGTCTGCTGGAGCAGGCGAGTTTCAGTACCAAAGGATGGGTCGTCGTAGTACTGAAGTTCTTCTTCGCTGAGTTGAAGTGCTTCTTCATCCTGTCGTTCCCAAATTGGCCACTCCGGAATGATGTGACCGATGGTGCTGTAGTGCTCGTCTTTGACCCAGGGCACCAGCTGGGTAAGGTCAAATTCCCTCGGGGCAAGCAGTGCCCACCAGCGATCTCTGCGGCATGGCCATTGATCTTGCAACGCCAGAGTGAGCGTCTTGACCTGGAAGCCCATGAGGTCCGCAAACACGTTGAGGTTCTCCCGGATGAAGGGATGTCCTTGTACTGCAAGGACACATTCAAGTAGCAATGCTGGGGCCTGCATGAGCCAGGCAGCTCGAAGGGTGGCCAAAAAGGTCCAGCT
This sequence comes from Effrenium voratum, assembly GCA_963377175.1. NCBI lineage: Eukaryota > Dinophyceae > Suessiales > Symbiodiniaceae > Effrenium > Effrenium voratum. Next base: position 227,597 of record CAUJNA010001946.1, on the reverse strand, counting down.
TCGGGGATCGCGATCTCCCTTCTTGTCGCCTTGAGCCGAGTATGGTTGGCAAGGAAAGCCAGCACTGATGATGGCCCTTCGTAGAGGTCCAGCTCCATGAAGTTTGGCAACGTCCGCGGGCTTGTGAACGTCACCTTGAATGACGTTGCTAGCGCCGTTCTTGATGAGGGCTTGGCAGCTGTAGGGGTTGATCTCGAGGTGGGCGATGGGCGTGATGCCCGCCAGGGCGGCACCTATGCCAATGCCTCCCATGCCAGCGCAGATCTCTTTCATGTACCTATAGGTGTGGAGCGTCGTGGGTTCATGGACGAACCATGCAGAGCAGGCCTGGTGCGTGAGCCACATGTTGCCATCTGATGACTGGCGCACGTGGAAGTCGTAGAGGGTCGCGGTCTGCCGTGGTGCAAAAAGCGCAGCCGGGGCATACGCCAAAATGCCAGCAGGCTGGATCTCCACCTGGACGAAGTCACCCGTCAACTCGTCCAGGGCGATGACCAGGCCCGTGAAAAAGCCTCCGTGGGCCAGAGGCTGATGAAGCCATGCCGGCACTGTCATGGCGGGCCAGCTTCAGGGGTTTGGCTGACTCCACCCTACCACTGGAAGGACCCTGAGCCAGGGCTACGCACCATCGTGTCAAACAAGCCCAAATGTTTTTGTTTTTTTCACAAAAGGAAAAAAACTTAACTGTAAACGGAGATCTCCAAATGGTCGATATCTCCCCGCCAATTCCATTTTGTAGGCGGGGCCCGATCCAGCCGCGGCGCGTGCAGGTACCGGCAGTTGGACTTGAAGCACCCGGCCGGGGTCTGGGACGCCCAGCACACGCTTGTGAGCTGCAAAGGCATGTGGTTCACCGCCTCAAGGTCCCACAGCTGTGACACACAGCGGCGGGCGGGGGGGGAGGGGGGGGAAGTCGAAAATATGGCCCCCTGTTTTTGGTGCCACCGTGCGCCGGCTTGTGAAGGTGAAACCAAAACATCAGAAAAGACTGCAATTTACACAAATCCCGCCAGAAACACAGAGAAATGCACTCCCGCAGGCCCCTTTCCAATGTGCACTTTTACTTTTGCTGGTAGCCCCCGCTCTGCTGTCTCTCTCTCTCTCTCTCTCTAAGGGACTCATGACATTCCAAACATAAGAAAAGATAATGACGATAATCCTGAGTCATGATATGTTCGGTCGCGCTGTTCTCATGCTGCCCCTTGCTGTCTTCTGCCCTTGCGGTGCTCTCGCAGTGCTATCGCGGTCCACAGCACGTGGACTAGTTTATCGGTGCCACACCTCGCGACTGTCCTTCCGCTGGAAGACTGAGCTTCGCCAACTAAAACAATCCTCAGACAGCCCTGCCCAAAGCCTGCAACAAAGAAAAACCGAAAGCACAATGACACTACAAAAACAAACATCCTGAGACATGTTTTCAACAGGAAGCCTCTCACTGCGCCAAGAGTTCTGGGAGAATGTGCTTTTTGTTAGGATGTTGTTGGTTTTGCAAACCTTAAATACCTTTTTAAGAACACTGAATTGGGTGTAGTCTAGCGTTAATTGTGCACTAAAAAAAACACTCTGCTAACCGAGGATGATCGAGGAATCGAAGAATCGAAGAACCGCAGAAATGAAGAATCGAAGAATCGAAGAATCGCAGAATTGAAGAATCGAAAAACCGAACAATCAAAGCCCCTCCTTGTCAAACTGGGTCTTAAAAACAAAACAAAAAAACGCCCCCTTCCTTCCTCCCCCCCTCCCTCCCTCCCTTCTTTCCAACCTTCCTTCCCATCCTAAAGCCAGGCGAGCCGCCCGGTTCTTCTCGGCGCCGCGGAGCAGCACCTCCTTGAGCTGGCGGATGCTCTCGGCCGCGGAGGTGTGGTGGATGAAGACCCCGCCCCTCGCCTCCCAGGCCTGCGATGATTGACGGGTTGACTGCAGGCCGTGGTTCAAGGGACACCAAGAGGAATCCGAAGGAGCCGCCAACAAAAACGGGAAGGGAGTTGTCGCTCGAGGCTGTCGAGGCTGTCGGGCCTGGCAATATGTTCAGCTCATGCATTTGCCAGTCGGGTACTAACATGTGGGCGAAATACTATCTTAGCCTGCAAAAAGGAGGATTACAGGTTTGCAAAATGGGAGGTAGAGTTAATTGTGAAGGTGATGGGCCTCAAAAAGGCTCTTTTGACACAGTGCCAATCATATTGCCAATCATGTTGTCACTGTCAAGGGGTTCCATCTTTCGTTCAGGCTTTTCGGGAGTCCATATTCTACAAATCACCGGAAAGCTGGGAAGCCCGATCTCCCATGTTGGCCCAACCATGTATCCATGAGTTCTGGTTTCCCTGCGCCCTGCACCCATGATGTTGGGCCTGTGAATGTTGCAGACGCACCTGCGCCGGAAGGGTCTAAGCTAGTTAGATTACCGGTAAGACTGAACAGTTCAAATATACCAAACCCTTCTAAACACACAAAGTCATGCTTTATGCAGAACAAATGCTCAAACCCCTTGGCACTGATGACACTCAATAGCCAAGGGTTTGTGCCGATGTTTGCGCAAAACTCCAAACCCTTCAAGAGCTGTACTCATGTCTGCATATATATATGTTATATATATATATATATATTATCTATGCATGTATGCGTATATATATATATATGTGTGTATACATGTATTATATGTGTGTCGCGCTTAGCTCCGGTATGGCTTTCTCTCCAGGCCCACGTCGTGGGCCTCCCGCAGGTCGTTCCGGTCGTCGATGAGCACGCAGTTGGGGCCGCTGAACTTCTGCCTGAAGCTCTCTCGAAGTCGCATCTTGAGGTCTCTTTGGGTCGCTCAAGGTTAACGCCAAGCGAAAGGCACAGAATCAAATTGACCTTTGAGGGTGTCCCTTTCCGCCATTGAGACGGCAATTTCGAGGAAGGCGTCGGGGAGAACCCCCTTGATTGGGCCTGCGGGTCTCCATTGGGGTCATGACAGTGGCAGTACAAACACTTAAGTGGTACAACACCTCCGCAGAAAACGCCTTTGGGAGGAGGCTCGCTTTGTTTTTGGGTGCGTGTGATGTGGGTTTGCGCGATCGGTTCGGCTTTCGCAGCGCCGCATGAGTTGTGATTTTGGTTGTTTGCCGCTTCGACTGACATGGGACTTCAAAACCATTCGCACTCGCAAGGTCAACCAATCTCAAAAGAAACCTTGACCGTGCAGACAAACCTTGAAAATTGGAGCAACTGGTCCCAGAGAAGTCGCAACAACCTGTCCAAAAAGCAATGCAATGTTGACTCAAGATTCACCTGGTGGATCAATAGAAGGGCGACCCATTTGAGAGGGAGTTCGGAGCACAGCCCAAACAAATCCAATCGTTGCTGAAATTTGTGGTCGACATTACCCGGTCAATTTGCAAATGATAACATGAAAAACCAATTTGTTGGTTTTTGGTAGAGAATGAGGGAATCCCCGGTCCTTTGAGGGGATTCCAAACGAGCCATGTTCATAGGAATCCAAAGGCCCTCCACGGAGAAGTTCTTCATTAAGCTTCTTGGACGGGAGTAGACTTAAGCCCTGTGATTTCTGCTGGCTATGAACTTTGATAAGGAACCGCCTCACAAGGGTTTGGTGGACATGAATCCGGAAATGATGCAAACCGCAGGGTCCTCTACTGGGGATGGACAAAATCCTGCACCACTATGAAATCATGAGAAACCAGTGTTTGTTGGCATTTACAGAGGAATCATCCCAGGGTTTCTTAGGTGGTGCAGGATTTCGTCCATCCACAGTATTAAAATTCGCACCCTAGTAGAAAGCAGCAATTCAATTCGGCCAGCAGCTTGTTCCGGGTGCCGCAGCAGAAGACGGACACGTGGGCGCCCAACCGCTGCAAACACCACTGCTCCTGGTGTCTGGCAGGGCTTCTTTTTTGCGGCTTGGACGAATAGGAACGAACCCTCCAAATAGCAAAAACAGCTTCAGGTTCGCTTCTGCGACCAGTTTCGGCGAGCCCTGAAAAATTTTCGGCAAAAATTCTTTGGGTCCAAGGCACTGCAGCCCAGGTGGCCTTTGAGAGCCCTCCAAACAGTTGGCCGTTGGCCCCCGGAAACAGATCTGCTCTCCATCGTACGTCCGTCAGAGCCATGGGAGGGGAGCCATGGGAACGGCCCTCGATGCAGCCCGACTTTTTCTCTTTGGGTCCCTACCGACTTTGGTTGAAGTGGATGCCCTGGTCAGAAAAAGTGGCCTACATAATGGTCCACTCCATGAATTTTAGATCAAGCCAACAGACAGTAAGCAAGGGGATCCAGGTCTGGGCCGCCTCGCACCACAAATGATAGTGGAACTCACGTGAGCAGCGCCCAAAACCGATTCACTTTGGGTTCTACCAACATGGCTATAAAGGTTTAAACTGCCCTTGCTATAACCGCATATAACCACCATACTCCCAGGTAGTGGAACCACGTACTCCAAGGGCCCATGGGGGGTTTTCGGCCCTCAAGGTAGTTGGGTGGCTATGGACGTTTTTTTGTGGAGAATCTGGGGCTCTTTGAAGGGAAGCAAAAGGAAGCCACCGATTTTGAGACAACCCCCCCCCCCCCCGTTCAAAAGAAAGCAAAACGCCCCGGAAATGTTGTCTGCGGTTGGTCTGACGCCACAGTAAGACCATGTAGTAGAACCACAATGGAATTTGTGTGTCTGTTTAGGAAACCCCGCCCAAATGGCGTCAAAGGGAAACCACAAGGAAACCAACCATTTTGGGGATTCTCCCATGTTGAGACAAACCCAAATGGGTGTGATTGTTAATGGGCCCGGACGCTTCATCAATATTCGGAGGATTTCGGTCCACGAGCCACTTTTGAGGAGTTCCGCCTCTCCAAAATAATTGCCAAATATGGTTGAAACTGTCCTCAAGTTGGGAAAGGACTGTTCCCCGATTTTGAGACAAACCCAAACGGGCGAACTCATGTCATTTCCTCACTTCCTGAGTGGATGGCCCAACAAAAAACAAGCTTTGTGTGTACCGCTAAACATGTCCAGACCAAAACGGTGACTGAAGTCAAGGAACTCAGGAAAATGGAACGAATGACCATATTTCCAGTAGTGACAGATTCCCTGTAAAACCAACAGTAGCCATTTCAGCAAATGGGAGAAAGTGCAGCGTGCGTTGCGCTTTTGATACCTTGAGGGAGCAATAATCACTGCGACAACAAACTCCCTTTCAATTCAAAGGGGAAAACACAAATATACTCATTTCAGCAAATGAGATTCCCTGTAAAACCAACAAAGAAGAACAAAAATAATGACAATGACCACTGCAACAAGAAACGTAAGTGAAGTCATTTCGTCTCAGCTCCTTCTGCTTGGCCGCCATCTGCCCCGCTCGGCCCAGCGGCAGGCCCGTGAGCACCGCCGCCGGCGGCACCACGTTCCAATCGATCCACCGCCACAGCTCCTGCGGAGAGAGCTTTGTCATGGGTGTGGAGAGAAGTTACTGGCCATGGGAAGAACTGTTTATGGACACATGTGTATGGATATATAGATACATATATTCATATATATATATATAAGACACCAGCAGATTTCGGCTCATGTTCCCCTTTGTCAGAATGGGGGTCTGGGCTGCTTAAAAACCCAAACAAGATTACAACATCATCGGAGAATAATGCGTGCAGTTCTGTGGCCCCTTTTCTCAGGAAATCCACCTGGGACCTGAATAAGGCCTCTAATTTGGAGAAAAAGACAACTGTATGGATATGCCATGTGGTGTCCCTTCAAAATACAGAACTTCTTGCAGGGTAAGAGTGGATGGCACAATTTCAAACCGTGCTGATTTGGTTCCCTTCTGCCTGCTGATTTGGGTGTCGTTTTTTGACGGCGCCCTTTGAGTGGTGTTTAAAGGGAAACCAAAACGGAACCGAATCCATTTTGGGGGTACCCCGAAAAAAGACACGCCCAAATTTCTTAGGGTTGGTTTCCCTTCAAACCACGGTATGGCTCGGGATATTTCTGAGGATGTCGCTTTTGTGGACCCATCTGCATCCGTGTGTGGCTGCCCATTTGAGTCGCTCGTCCTGGCCGTCGCTCGTCCAGTCCAAGGACAAGAAGAAGTCCGACTTCGACTCCACCCGGCGCCACATCTCGCTCTCCTCCTCGTAGCTGAGCCGCGTGACCTCTGCGGCTTGGGGTGTGTCTCAGAATCAAACCCAGACCCCCTCGCCCGCTACAAAACTTCATTTTGGTTGGGTGATGTTGACCCCACCTTTGGCAGTTGTTGTGTCACAGTCACTTTCCATGTCTGAAAAACAGGGGGACCACAAAAATAATAGGTCTTTGTTTTTTGGCTTCCCCGTAAGGTGAAACTGTTGACCTCCAAAAGCCGAGTGACGGTGTGGGTAGGGATCTTCTCGGCGATGCAGCCGCCCTCAGGGAACAGCGCCAGGCAGCCCTTGTTGAAGTCCGCCAGGACGCCGTCCAAGTCGCAGTAGACCTTTGGGTGCTGAAAATAATTGGGATCCCAACTGGAACCCTGCCTGGGCACAGAAACTGAAACCTGCGTAACCCGATTTTGAGCCACACCTTTCAAAACGGTGGTTGATGTGAAAGGGAGAGGAAGCTTTTGTTTTTTGAATTGCTTGGGGGGGGTGCTTTTGGGAGGATTGAGAATTACGCTTGCTTTTTTCGTGACGAGCCACTTGTTGGGTGGTGGGTGTTGCGGTCGCCTTTTTGTTCCCTTCTGTGGTTTTAAACATCACCCTCAGGGCCAAGTCAGAATTGAGCTCCCCTCTTGATGTTTGACGGAGACATATATAGAGCGCCCCATTTTGGGTTTCGAGACTCCCTTGAAGGAGGAGTCCCTCATGTTGAGGTTCTCTGGTAAAATGGGCAGGCCCCAAAAAGGGTTCCCATCTACCGAACGGGCTGGTTGGTACGCAAAGCTGGACCAGGTTCTGCAAAGAACCCGGTTCAACTTGACTGAATCGAATGTTGTTTTTGTTTGGTTCCCTAAAATCTAAATTATAGACAAACAAACAAACAGACAAACAGACAGAGAGACAAACAAACAAGAGACCGCAAAAGAAAACAAACAACACAAAACCCAACAAACAAACAAACAAACAAACAAACAAAAAACGAACAAACGAACAAACAAACAAACAACAACATAAGAACAACAAACACGCAAAAGCACACCTTCCTTGGGTGTTGGTGGGTGAAACAACACAGCCTGCACTAGGACTCCGGACCCGAACAATCAATTCGTGCCAACCCGACCGCGCCTGGAGAGAGCCAACGCCGGAAGTCTTCTCCGCCTCAGGGCACAAGTGTTGGTTTCTGCAGGAAGCCAGAATAATATAGACAAAACAAAATATGCACACACAGTAGAGTTTTTGTTAAAGGGTACCCAAAGCAAAATTAAAGGAAGGCGACCCAAACCCTAATCAACCCTAAACCACACCTCAACAAGGGGCGGGAACTTGCACCACGTAGATATGTGTGTATATAAATAAATATATATATATATATATATATGTTTATATACATACATACATACGTAGATACGTGTGTATATATATATACACATGGTTGAGTTCTTTTTGAAGGTACCCCTCCTTGGGGTGGAATCACAGGAAACCAAAAGAAATCGAGTCATTTGGGGTACCCCTGTTTTGAGACAAACACATACATGCATGGTTGAGTATTCTTCTGAGAGTACCCCTTCTTGGGGTGGTTTCACCCAAAACAGTGGGTAAATTGGACAAAACAACCAGAGGCTCCCCCACCCAAAAAAGGATCGTGGGCCCCATGTCCCTTCTGGCAGACCTGGGACATATGTACATTTATAATATATATGCATATATGTATACATATACATATCTGTATATATATATATATATGTACTATGAAAACATATGTGTGCACGTCCTCGTTTTCGCCTTTCTGGCCACGCCTTTTGTTCAAGGGAAAACGGGAAAAGCCTCGCCTGGTAGGGCCCGCAGAGGTGCGGCGAGTGGAGGCCCGCCTGGAAGGGCGCCGGCCGCGCGGAGCTCCATGGCGCCATGCGGAGAGGGACGGAGGGGGCTTGGGGTTCGGGAACTTTGGGAGTGGGTGGGTTGGTTGGGGGTTTCGGGGGTGGGGTTTGGGGGGGTTGGGGGTTTGGGGGGTTTGGGGGGGCTTGGGGGGTTTGGTGGAGTGGGGAGCAGCTCTGGTGGACATGGGTCTGAATTGCAACCTTTTCGTTTCGGGTATTTGATTTTTCGGGGTTGATCTGCAAAATACCTTCCACGGTATGGGGGGTTGAACACGTCCACGGCGGGGGGGGAGGATTTGGGGGTTGGGGTTGATTGGGGGGGTTCCATGAAATGTTGTTTTTGCTTCTGGAGTCATTGAAACATGTCTGGGCCAAAAGGTGTAGAAGGAGATTGAAAGTGCAGCTGCTGAGAGAGAAACACGGGAACGGAAAGGCTTTTGCACTCGGTCTGAAAAGCTGAAAGTTGAACCTCGAGTTCCTTGAGAAGAAAACATGTCCACAAAGCAGACTGCTCTCTGGCGGGATAAAACAGAGGCCCAGGATCGCGCTGAGCCAAGAATTTGTCACGACCCGTGCTGTCGATTCAGTCTGCCTCATAACTCACAATCCAAGCCATTGCCTCAGAATTGGAAACTCGAGGAACACCCGTAGGGGGGTGTTTTCCGACAAACAAATCTTGCAGCCTCAAACCGGCCGTACCTTGAGGGGATCCGTTGGAGGTATCGGTTTGGATGCGCTTCGCGGTTTCCTCCGGAAGTTCCGTTGTGCTCCTCCAAACCGCTGGAGAGGACCAGGTCGCACGCGGCGTCTCCAAAGGCAAGCCAAGGAGGGCGATGTTCCCTCTGGTTTTGTCGTTAGATCAGACATACCGGCATACCCCAAAACCTTTGGCTCCCTTTGGCTTCAAGTTTTCCTTGGCTTCCCTTAAACAAGAACACACACACACACACACACACCAAACGAACCAAGACCCACATGCCCGCGCGATGGAGCAAGCGCCTTTTCTGGCTTTCTGCATGTCCATCAGCCACCTTGATTTCACCAAGCGCATTTCCAGCTGGATGTCTGCGAACATTCGCAAAGGACGGTGGATGATTTTTCGAGAACAAAGCACTGCCTTGTGATTTCCTGTTCACTGCCCTTTGGCTTTTTTTGTTCCCGTACAAGGAGGGTATGGCCCTGGTCACGTTACCTTCATTCTCCGCCATTGCAAGCAAACAAGCTTTTGGAGACCGACCCCAGTGTTTTGAGTGCCATAACCAATTGGGAGCCAAATGAAACAGTGTTCGCTCCTTCGGCCCTTCTGAAACACACCATGGGCACCATGGGCACTGATGGGATTCGAGCTCATGACCTCCCGACTGTCAAAATGGCAAATGTGGGCACGCTGCCATTGCGCCACAGACCCGGCATGCTGGTAGTTTGTCAAGAGGTTACTGAAGTGGACAGCTCCGCTGTCTTTTTTCAGGGTGCGACGTTAAAGGGAAACGACATCCGCCCGGAATTGAGATTCCTACAAACGCCGACTTAAGGGAATTGAACGGAACAGCATTACAGTTGAGAAAAGTCCAGGTCCTGCGTGTTCCATGGTTTGACAAGACACGAGCAAGCCACCAAAAAGAGGAAAGGGAGGGGGTCGAAACGCCGTACCCTCATTTGACCCACTCCCGCGCCGGGCGCCCCGCGCGGCCAAAGGCGAGGCTACCGAAGGGGCCCTGCAAGTGCACCTGACGCACGAGTGGGGGGAAGGGGGAACCCAACCTTTCTGGCGGCTGCAAAATGGGTGAGGTTTCTGGTTGCCAACCCTTTGCAGGACATTCAGGGAATTGATGCGTTCAGGATCCAGGCACTTATATAAGAAAGTTTGAACAGAGGGTTGCTCCTGAAAAGGGACTTTCCTTTTGCCCCAAAACCTGTTCGAACAGGTTCCCAAAGGGTCAGGGAATGCAAGTGGGTGTCTTAGAAGAGTCCCTTTCTAGCTGGCTTTGAAGCGACAAACGTGGCCACCTTGCAGCATGTCAGAGATGTGGGAATGAAGTTGGATAGTCCAACCGGTTCTCTCATACCGTTCAGGAACTTCGCACTGCATCATCGGGAAAGCGAATCGAGGCCTGCCAAGGCTACAACAGAAGCACAAAGAGTGTGATGCCGTGTTTTTTTGAGGGCTCGCTTGGTTGGTTTAAAAGGAGGCCAAAAGGAAAAACCGTCATTTTCGGGGTCCAAGCCCTTTTTGGGCGCATACCGTGCGAACCGTTTTTCCCACCGCATGCCTTGTTACACACAGCACGCGGCCTCCGCGCGCCTCCACCGATGACGTCGCGTCCGGCACAGAGCTGCTGAAGGCCTCTCAAAAACCGCGTGAACCCCTGCCGAAGACTGGTGTACGCCTGGTTTTGCTAGGCAACTGCTTTAAACAAATGCTAGGTCAGCACTTCTATTTTTTGTGGTCAGCTTTTGTACTGGTTGAGGTCAGCGCTTTCAGCGCTTTTACTTGCTGTGGTCAGTGCTCTGACTTGTTCTGATCAGCGTTCTTCCGTGTTAAAGACCGAAAGGTGAGGCGAGGCCTCCCCTCCACACACACACGCACCCAGAAACAAACTAGAGAACGGGGCGAAGGGGCTTGGGAAATCTGATTACCCGGACCACACGTGGACCCATGGTCCGGCTTCGGGCTTCAGTTCGTCCAGTGGACGCAATTTGATCGTTGGCAACGACACATGGGGGAAGCAAGAAGAAATCGGGCAACTGCAAAAAACCAAGCTGAAAGCAGAATAGAAAAGGAACCAGCCTCAGAGCTCGCTCGCCATAACATGGGCAGAGGATCCATTCAGATGGTTCACTCTCCCCTGGCGTCTTTCCCACAACACAGAAGTGTCCATGTGTGGCCTCAAGTGCCCATCTGTCACGCATGAGCCCAGGTATCCTTTTACATCAGTTTGGTGCAATGAGACTTTGCAAATCACTTGCAATGGACATCATTTGACAAAGGCGGCTTGGCGAAGTGCACCCAGAGCACTGATCTGATTTTAAGCTTGCTTCAAAAGAACCCACTGGACTCCGTTCTCTTTCTCACGCACAGCGCCGGGCTTTGTCCAAACACGGTGCCGAGACCCGCGCTCAAAAGGCATCCGCGAAACCGCACTGCTCGGTGCCGCCGGGGCCGCCCTCTCTCGCCGGCTGGGCGATCGCATTTCGCGCCGGCGCTGGGTGATGCATGTGGCTCTTGCTTTCAATTCAGGGCCCTTCGGAGCGTCGGCAAAAGCGCCCTTGCCGATTTGTAGAGGGCCCGGCTGTCCGTGCCAGAACCAAACCAAAGGCATGGAACATTCCAAGCCTCAGGGCCGCGTCTTGCACCTCAACCGCTTCGTAGGTCTCAACGTCCCAATGCAGCGCCCGCGGACCTGGGCATAGTTGCGCAATGTCCCCGACTCGGGCTCCAAGTGCATGTTCTGCATCGCCTGGTGCACCTGGTGTTCAAACCTTGGGGTGACCCAAAATGGGTTCCAACAAATGGGTTCCTTTCGGATGCTGGACACATGCTTGTCCATTGGTGCGAGCTCGAACCTGACTATTAGCAATTATTGAGGGTCCCTGAGTATCAATGAGCAACCCTTCAACCTGGAACTGGGCCCAGAGCCACGCGGCTACGCCGCATGGTGCTCCAAGGGAACTCCCAATTTAAAAATAAAACATAAAATGAGAACAGATTTGAGAATTAAGGGACCCAGCCAAAACCATCATTTGGTCAAGGGCAAGAATAGTTCGCAGATCAAAGTCATTGGAGAACCACCCTTTTACTCACTTTGACGAATTCGGGGGAGTACCTTCCCCATTTGGCTTCAAAAGGAACTATTATTCAAATTCCCAAACCTCCAATCAAAACATCTAGGAACCCAAAAAAAACATGGACTCGATGTTCCTTTTGGTTTACCCGGTTTCCCTTCAAACCAACCCCCCAGCACGTATCCATGAAACCTCCAAGGCGCCAGGGTCTCCAGACTCTGCTCGCGCTGCTGTGCCACGGGGTCCCGCTCCAAGCGGCACCGCAGCGAGGTGCCCGGCCGCGCCGACTCCGACTGCAGCAGCAGGGTCTCCCCCAGCTCCACCTCCCGGTCCCGGTCCTGGTGCTTTCGGATCCTCGGAGTGATCCGCTTTGGAGAAACCGCGGGAGCACATGCCAAATGTTGAAGGCTCTGATCGACACGGCACATTCGGATCGAATGCCCAAAAAGAAAAATACGGAATTGGAGCAACATGTTGGGTTTGTCTGGTTCAAACGAAGAAAAGAAGTGGCTTCCCTGCAGCTTCCCGCCACAACCCCATGCCTTTGGGAAAATAGATGGCTTTCCCTGGTAGATTATGAAACGACCCCAGGAATCAACATCTATTTTTGGCCACAACCAGGAAGGACGTCTGTAGTGCTTTCAGCCTTTTCCCGTCAAAATTGATTTATTCCAAAGAGGGTCCCCCACAAAAACAGGTACCCTCAAAAAACGACAGACCCATTTAGGGCATTGTTCTTCGAGCATCGGACAGGCTGTGAGCTGCTTGCCCTTGGCGAACCTCTCGCCCTTCATGGGCGCAGCGAAGCGGTCTTTCAGCGGTCCCAGGTGCGCCCCGTTGGGCGCGCGCAGGAAGAAGACCTTTCTGGGTTGAAGGCGGTTCACCCCCCCCCGGTTCCACCAAAACAGATAAGAACATATCATACAAATCAGAATTTAAAAGCAACAGGTCATTCGAGTTTTACAGAAACAGTTTAACATGTTTAGACAGGGTTGCCCGCCCAGCATAAGCAAAAATGGTGAGTCGGGCTACCTGTGGCATCTTGGGCGATTCAAGACCTCTTGTAGCATAAGCAACCATTTTGCTTGCAAAACCACCTTTTTCCACAAGGAATTGGATCAGTTGGTTCTACCGCAACTTTGCAACCCACCTGCCCAAAGCGTAGCGGCGCTCGGCTAACCTCCGTCTGGATCCGGAAGAGTGTGGGCTCCAAGGCCCCCTGTGGGACACAAGGAAAAGGACCATTGGTGTCTTCCTTTGAGTGCTCGAAACCGATCGGTATATGGACCCAGAAACATGTAAGGAATCAACACAAGGCGGCTGCAACCATCAATTGGGATTCTCCCTTAAACTTCACCTACCCGGGTTTTGACGGCTCATTTGAGTATTGTTGGGGCTGATTGAAAGTTTAAAGGGAACCCAAAGGGAACGGTGGGGCTTCCAGAGCCTTTGAGGCAAACCCATCTAGCGTGAAGGGTTCAGTTTCAAACCGGGGTGGGCAGGGACATCCCTCAAGGCGTGGGTCTGAGGGAAAACACCTGCTCCGGTGGCTTCCAACCTTCTCCTTCTAAACACGGGGTCAAACCTGGATTTAAAACACCGGTTGAGCAATTGATTCGTGGGTTACTGCTACTTTGAGGGTGAAATGAGTTGGGCACCTGTTTCATGGCAATCACAACTCTGGTCCCCATAAGGCCTTTTTCTTGGACTCCGTCCCACTCCGCAGCTCTCCGTTGTCGTCCAAGAACAAATTGTGCCGCGCCTCGTTTTTCAACACCACCTTAGTGGTTTGTCGATTCCCTGCAAAGTAAACCTTTCAGTGGGATCCCCAAAACAAAATAATTCGAAATACGCCCAAAAACAAACATCCTTCAACTTTTAGTGCAATATGTCACAAATCCCGAAGAAACAAAAGACACAAACGACTAACAGTCCTAGGAACCGTGTTCACAGCCAAGCCGCCAGATCCCCGCTGCGAATGGAATGATCCTCAAGATCTCGGAAGCTCAGCCCCAGCCCCAGAAATGCCGACAGCTCCCTGGCCACCCGCCTCGGAGTTTCCAGCGCCTGAGCCGGTCGCCAGGGCGCCCCTTGGTCCCGCCGAGATATCACCCCAATTGCTGATGAGGATCCCGTTTTTTCGAGGACCATCATTTTGACCAAAAGCCTCACCTGCAGGAGCCGCAGCACCAGCATCTCTTCCACCCTCTGCTGCACCACTTCTGCGCTGGTCGGCAGCAAGCACCGCCGAAACCCCGCGTAGCAGCGCAGGCCGTTCGAGCGCGCGCCGTGCAGGTACCTTGGTTCCTTGACCCCTCAAACGCAAAGTTCCGAAAATGGGATGTGCCACAAATAACCTCCAAAATTACCAAACAACATGGTGGGATATGTCACAATCCCGAAAAAGAAGCTCTGAAGGTCCACGCGTCCGAACCGCATGGCGAGCAGCCAAGGTACTTGAGGAACTTCTGCAGCTCGCAGAGCATAAACTGGATGTCGTGCAGCTCTAATTCGTCCGGGTCGCCCTGAGATCAGCCCTAGGTACCAAGCCCCGTACATCTTGGGGTCCAAGGCAGGCCCTAAGTTTTCCTATTTTTTCCCCGGACATGTTCAATTTGAGCAGTCGAAATCCGAAGGAATGTCCAATGCTTCGGCGAATGCCAATCCATGTACTGACGGTGGTGAGTATTGACCGCTGCTCATCTACTTCTCCCCTTCTCAGGTACCGGGGGTTTGGCCCACCTGTGGTTTAGACTTGTTTCGGCCAGCGTAGTTTCCCTAAAGCGACCAGGGCGACTGTTGTGTGGGCATTTTTCCTTTGGCCAACTGTGGGTTCCTTCTAAACAACAACCTCTGGTTCTCCCCAGTTTCCGAATATTTGGGCTTGTGGCAAGCCAGCTGCCTCCCAATACTTGTCAGCTTTCTCCAGCAAAGCCAGCATCATAGGCGTGATCTCGCCTGGGGCGATGTCCATCCTTAGTGGTTCGTTGGTGCCTTTGCTCAAGCTGCTTAAGACTTAAGACCCTACTGAATTGTAAATCCCTAGAAATGTGTCATAGAAATCCCAGTCAACTTTGATGTTGACATAAAATGAAGTCCAGTAACGAAAAAACAACAACCAAATATATACATATACATATATATATATATATGCATATCGATATATTGAATCTCTAAAAGTCTATTGAAGTCTATGCCTTTTTTTCGAGCATCTGCCCGTACACCAGGCGCAGGCCCTCCACCGCCCCCGGCCCCACGGGGCAAAAGGAGCGGCGGTCCGCTACCTTCCTTCGGCCCCCGGGGAAGACGGGAGTGTCCACCAGGTCTTGGAGCACTTCCTTCGGGTTCTTTCGTGGTACTCACCTTTTTAGGGGAAACGTCCATTTCCTTTCTTCCAGGGATCCTTCTTTCTAGAAAACCGCCAAAAAAAAACCTGGGGAAATGGCTGGGTTTTGGAAAGAACGATGGCTGAAAAGAACGGGGAATCAACCCCTAGATTGATGTTGCTCCCCGATGAATAAACCCCCCAGTTGGGATGTGAGGGGACCCGGTCCACCACAAAAGACAAGAATTCAAAAAGAAAATACAAAGGGGACCACCCTCAATAACAAGTGGGGGGGGGGTATTGATCCGGTTTGACATTGTGCACAACTACCTTTCTAGGGGTTGTTTCCGTTTCAACCATCCTTCTTTTCTCAAGACCGATCGCTGTTTCACATGGGCTTTTCAGATTGTTTCTTGAAAAGAAGGGATCTTCTGGCTTGGGGAAGCTTCCCCTAGAACCATACCCCTAACTCCTGGTGATCGGTTTAGACCTTGGATCACTTTCTTCAGACCAATTGACTCACCTAGCCAGACAGACCCGGCCCCCGGGGAAAAGCTAACGGGAGAATGAAGGAGAACCAAAAGCGAAAACGTCAAGATGGCTCGTTGGGTGTGAATTGGTGGGGGCTTCTTCTTTTTTTGTCGGGCGCTCCTTTTTTCTTGGGGGGGTCTTTGAGGCTGTTGATCACTGCATCGCACGGATGGAAAATCTAAGGTGGTGTCCACTTGTGCGCCCAAGCTATCCCCACACAACGCAATGGTTTTAAAACCCCTCGTGTGGCTATATAGTGGTTGTGTATTCCTAGGATCACCTCCTTCAGGTTACCCATTGCCCATCATCTGGATGAACGCTTTGCACGAAACCTGTATGGCCATGCGGGTGTGGCTGAACAACTAAACAGCTGGCGTTGCGCAGGTTTGCGCTGTTGTTCCAAGGTGCCATTTTGGGGGTTCCATGTTAGCCACAGCCATGTCGCTAGAACCCAGTCAAACATTCAGGGCTCGTTGCGTTTTTTTTCTTCGAAGGCCGACTCCTTGGCAAAGAAGCCCGGCAGCCTCTTGTCATTGGTACCGGACCCGAAGAAGGGTACCTGCAGATCGAGGTGCCCGAGGTAGCCATTTGGCTGTGGCTCAAACAAGTGGTACCAAAATGACACCTTGGGAAATGGATCCGAAGACTCCGAAGACTAAAACCTGCGTAACCGCAGCTCTTTAATCTTGAGCCAGAGCCATTTGGGGCGCCAGCGGTAAATCACGGAACATCTGTTGGTACCCCATTTTGGGTGGTTTTCAGGTGAAACTAACAGGAAAACCATCTTTGGGGGTCCCCTCGAAAAAAGGACACGCCCATTTGAGTAATTATTTTTTAAGCCCCCGCTAGTGCGTACCACAGCTACCTTGACATGTCTCTGGTTAGTTTCCTTTTGATGGCACCGGGGAAAAAACAAACATCCAAGCCATGTCCATGGCTCTGATTCAAAATTGGCATATGGGAGAACCGTCTCTAAATCAGTGAACTTATGTTGGGATTCCCTGATGGCAAAATGTTAAGCGGAAACACATGACAACCAATATGGTCCTTGAGGGTACCAAAAAAACACAGCTCCTCGAAAAAACACAAGAAACTCTGGAGCATGCAGCAGCCTCCTTTCGGTTGCCTGTTGAATCCGCAACCCGCGGCTACCCTCAAAACACAAGAAATGGAGTTGACTGGCTTTCAAGCGAAACCCAAAGGGACACAAAGTTCCCTATGCTTCCCCTTTACACATTGCCCCACCCAAACGAAACTCGCCTTATTCTGGCCCAAAAGGAAATATTTAAAACCACCCTACAAGGGGAAATGTAAGGACCCAAAACAGCCTCAAAAAGCTGTTAAAACGGTACCCTCAAAAAACAAAAAGGTGTTGAGCAGCTGCCGCTTTCAAAGGACCCCTAACAAACACCACCTGCAGCTCCCACCTCCTTCAGCACCTCCCCCACCGGAGCCATCCGCGTGTGCCCGTCCACCCCAAGGTCTGCCGCCGCCAAGCAGACGGCGGGAGCCGCCGCCCAGAGGAGGTCCAGGACGCGAAACTTCCCGACCAGCGACTCGTAGGTGGGGTGCCTCGTTGCGCAGAAGGGCCCAAATCATGCGTTAGCATAGGAGAATGATGTGCGTTCAGCCCCCAAAACATGTTGCTCTGCCCCCAATGAGCTGGATGTCATTGGATGCCTGAGAACTTAGACCTTGGCTTGCCGGGAAATGACATTTCATGCCTGACTTTGTCAAGGTGATCATGTTCAAATATGGGGCAGGTAGAAAACCACACATATGATGGATATATAAGTCTCCTTACTTCTAGGGTGAACGTAGTGCCCCCTCCTTTTCATTTGGAGGTACGCAAAGGGCAAACAAATGGACCCAAACGCCGGTGACCTAAGGGAAACCCATCCTGCCAGTTTTAGGGTTCTCTTTTTTGGGGAGAAAAAGCGTGTGGGGGCCCCCAGAACGGGCAGCTTGCGCTGTTGTTTTGCCCCCACCGTAAGTTTGAACAGAACCAAAGAAGAACATCCTGCAAATGCGCAAAGCACGAAAAGCAGCTCGCAAGATGAACTGCATTTGTTCGACAATGCTCCGAGCCCAAAAAACTTGCGAAAGAACTCACGAGCCAATCAGGTCCTACTTTATCCTTGCTTACAGAGAACCAGACCGAAGCGCCCATTTTGCGGGATCCAATCCATGCTGAGACGAAAGGTACGGCTCTTTGTCCGGCACGGCTTTGGGCCCAGAATTGTACAGCACCCTCTCCAGGTACGCCTCGTCCTCCCGCTGCAAGCTCTTGCGTATCCTGGGCGGTCATTAGGTCGAGGAAGAAAAGATACTTTGAACATCCATCCCTTGTTGGTTCCCTTGGAAACTGAAACATAGGGGTATGGGTTTCCCTTTAAGGACCAACCCGAAAAAGGGTTCCTCAAGAAAAGGCACGCCATTGGAACAGTCCACAAAACACGCCAATCACACATCTCCTTTTGGTTTGCTTAAATTAGACTCCGCCCATTGGCCAGGGGGACACCTGGAGCCCCGAGGCATCTGGCCAAACGATCATCCCAAAACCACCTCAAGGCGCTCGGCTCGTGTCCACCGGGTTCCCTGAATTGCCCCCTTAGACGCCACCCCATTTGAAGGAAGCTCAAAAGGAGATGTTCAAAGCCACCAAACCCATTTGAGGAAATCTAGGGGAGCCGTATTTAAGCGGACGTGTGAAGTGGGAGGACCCACGTTTGGTGGGTTTACCTCTTGATTCCCTTTAAACCAACGCAAAAGAAGATGCCGAGTAAAACTAAAACGCACCCTTTTCAGTAAGTTGCCCTGCTTTTTGCAGAGCGACCTGTTGGGGCTGTTGTAGGCGTCAGAGAACAGCTCCGCCGCCCGGTTTTCTCTGAAGGCGCGGGAGACGACGGCACGGATGCGGGCCGTCTCGCGGTCGCCCCAGTCTTGCAAGAACCCGAGCTCGCTGGCGAAGGGCACACCTCAGCTGCCTCGACTACTGACTGAACCTGGAAATACAAGAGAAGCCAAAATCTTCCGAGACCTGAACCAAAAATGGACCAGAGAACCTTGAGCAAAGCGGCCCATGTTGC
This sequence comes from Effrenium voratum, assembly GCA_963377175.1. Lineage (NCBI taxonomy): Eukaryota > Dinophyceae > Suessiales > Symbiodiniaceae > Effrenium > Effrenium voratum. The sequence continues at coordinate 208,869 of CAUJNA010001946.1, read as the reverse complement.
CTTCCAATGGAGATCCAGACCTTTGAATGGAAGGGCATGATAAAGCCAAAAGGCCGATTCGCTGTTGCAAGTAAGACACAGATTCCAAGCGTCCGCCAAACCGAAAAGTTCAGCACCAGCAGCCGCTTGAGCCTCTGCCGCTCTTCCTCGGTCTCACACAAGCGCCACCTCGCTTCCGCGGCACAGAGCTTGTGCAAACCTGAGTTCGTTGATCCCTTGCTGAAGGAAACGCTTAAGCCCCTACAAAAACCCCTATAACATATTCAGTAAATCGCTGGACACTCCCCCACATCTCCAACTTTCAGCGGGGTAGCTTGCTTATGGCATCATAAACTTTCGGTAGCCCCACATATTGCTTGGAATAGTGGAATAAGAACACACACACACACACCCATTGACCTACATCCCCAACTCTCGGAACAGTGCTGGCACCCGAGAAGCCCATGGTGGTGCGGTCGTGCCAGCGGTGGACGTTGGGGCAGCTGTGGCGCTTGAAGTACTCCGCGAAGGGCACGTCGAGGCCCTGCGACTTAGCCCCCTGTTTAAACCGTGCAGCTCTTAGCGCATGAAAGGGCCCCAGATTCTATACAGGCCTAGAGAATTCAAGTGGGGTTGGTACCAACACCTAGGTCCCAACCAGTGATGTTTGGACAGGGGAGTTTGGACATGGGGAAAAAATATTTGGGGGGTACTGGTACTTTAAAACAACACTTAGTCATGATAGGGGTGCACTATTGGCTGGCCACAAACATAGGGATGGATTTTGGGGTATGCTTTTGTTGGCCCTTAGAATTCGTCATTATTCTGCCCCTGAAAGAAGACAGACGTGGCTTTTTGTCACCCCATGCCTCGTAGAGCGGCGGCCCCTCGAGCCCTTTCTCCCGCCTGATGCGCACCGTCTCACGGGCGTTCATCAGGCCGAAAAGAAGCTGCACGCGGTCCTCGCGGATGGTTCTACGGGTCCAAGACATAAACCAGGTAGAATGGAGGTCAAGGAGGTCGGGGGCGGAAAAACGGGGTCCCCCTTTCGCATGTGACACCGCGTCGTTCATTTGCATTTCCCTTTCCGGGCTGGTCCACGGGTTGGGCTTCCCTGAAGAACTCTTAGGCAACCCCAAGCCTGAGGGTCTCAACCCCCCACCCCCTTTGTACCTTTTGTACCCCCCTCTCTAAGGGGATTCCAACTCTCGGGGAGTACACTCCCCAAATGCTAGGGAAGCCCCAAGGATTTTGACGGGTCTCAACTGCCCGTCCGACCCTTGGTTGTGCCTATCCCCAACTGTCCTCGTTCTGCTGGAAGGCATGGCCCTTCCTCTTCTTCTCCACGCCAGCCCAGAGCTCCGCAGCCGGGCGCTTCAGGCTCACCATAGCTCCGCTGCAAATCACCCGCGAGCCACGCGCCGCGGCTGGAGTGCTTGCCCGATCGCCCAAATGGGTACGTCACTTTTTGTTGGTTGCCCCCCTCCCCCCAAAAAAAAATGTTGGGGATCCTGTTATCTTCCCTTTAAAACCACCAAAAAAAGACCGCCGAGGGGAACAAACAAAACAAAAAACGCAGACCCAAATTTGTGGGATGGACATTTTGTAAATGGCACAAAAGACATGACTATGGAAGTATACTATTGGCAATCGTTTGTCTCCTTCTGTTTGTGGCAGTTTCTCAATAGGGGATTGCCCCTTGGTATTCAAAAGGGAAACCAAAAAGACAACCAATGTGGGGCATCGATTCTTTGAAGAACCTGAAACGGTCGGGCCAGGGCTCCCAAACTATTTCTCCCACCCCAGGAAACTCAACAAGTGGCGAGCAAAAGGCTTTGCTTAAAACGGGCTAACAAGGGAAAGGTAACGATCCCTGAAGATATTCCGTACAGCCACAACCAAAACAATACTCTCTTACCAAGAGGGCGTGTCCTTCTTTTCGGAGGCCCCTGTTGTTTGAGGGAAAGTTGCTGTATTTGAACATGGGGTGGTCTCAAAATAGGGCAACCCCCCTCCTCTCATATGTTGGTTCCCTTTTTTTTTAAAAAAAAAAAAAATCAATCAACACGAGTTTCCCAAAACAAAAGACACACCCGCACGTCTGAAAATGGGGAAACCCCAAAACTGGGGTTCTGAGCCGAGTGTCCCACTAGAGCTTGCTAATGGAGGTGACAGGGGTCCGAGAAGGCGGGGATTGAAGGGAAAAAAACAAGCCTGCCCACGGGGTATCAAACAAATCGGAAAGCCAACATGCCCCTGCCAGACAAAGCAAGAATTGGGTGTGTGTCTGGTTGTTGCCCCCCCCCCCCGTGTGGTAAAATGCTAAGGGGAGATGAAAAGGAAAATGGGCCCCCCCGGCAAAAAGATTCACATGCGAGTGGATCCCAGGCCCCGGGCCAGCGGGGGCTCGGAGCTTTGGAGATGGCCTTGGCCAAAAATCGGGAGGAGTGGGGCTTGGCGGGGGGGCGGGGGTGGGGCTTGGCGGGGGGGTTGGGGGTTGGGGGTTGGGGGTTGGGGGGCGGAACTTGGGCTTGGAAAAGGCTTGGGGTGAGCTTCCCTCCACTTGGTGGAGCCCGTTCGGGGAGTGGTTTCCCACTCAAGGGGCTCACTCTGCAAAAGCCAGGGGTTCAAATCACCAACCCAAACCACCGATTTAGGGTACCCTCCAAAAACCGAAAAAGACATCTCCCCATCCGATTAACCCTATGAGTCGGCCCTTCGAATAAAACTACGCCCCACTGAGTCTTGCAAGGTCCCGCCGAGTCGCTCTTTGTAGTCCACCGTTTTTTGGAATCGGAACCTCACCCCTAAATGAAGTCCAACAAAGGGTCCCCTATCAAAATTCGCAAGTGGGTTGCCATTAATTTACTCAACCTGTCGAAATGCCCCTTCAAGCACCTTTTGGAGGGATGCTGAGGTCCCATCTAGGCTGCCTTCGAATCAGAGTCCAGGATCTCTCCTGCAACGACGGCCACACGCGTCTCGTTGAGACTGCTGAATGTAAACCCCCCTCAAAAAATGAACGGAGGTCACGGCTCAGCCACAATCAAAATCTAGCACAAATGGAGGCTAGCCAACTCTCAAGACTCCAAAGTGCCCGAAATTTGTCTGCCCCACCATGTGCTTCTGGCAGAATTAGTTTTTGGGTCCCCCCCCCTCCTATCCAAATCGGCTTGGCTCACGACACGACTCCCGCCTGCGCCCCCCTGGCGACGATCCGTGTGGAATGCCACGCCTCGTGGACCGCCTCACACTGAGAAGCAGGTGGGGACCTCCATAAATCCGTGGGGGTCCTTTCTTTAAGGGGTCCCCCCAACCAAGATGGTGATTTACCTGTTGCGTTCCCTTTGCCCCCCAAAAATGGTGGTGTTCCTTTTGCGGTCCTTTAAACAAAAGAAAGGCACCACCAAGAAAAAGACAGACCCGAAGGGAGAAATCGATTCATCCCAAACCTCTGCTGATGAAAGTCGTGGCGGTCTCCAAGGGCGTAACACGCCTGGCAATTGCCCAGCCTTCGCATGCCTCCGACGCGCCCCGGAGTTCATTATGAAGGGCTCCTGGGCTCTCGCTTTCAGGAACACGTCTAAGAAGTTAGTCCAAGTGTCCAAACTCCTTTCAAGTCTGGGAGGTCTCTTTTCTAGGGGCGGTTCCTTTGGTTTCCCTTTTAACCCCTTTAACCACAAAGACAAGGGTGCCAACCCCAAACAAAAGCATCCCAGCGCCCGAACTCGCTCAGCGCCCAGCTCCCACCACCGACCTGCACGCTCCACATAAGCCGACAGGGTGGGTAGGTTCCTGAAGGGATCCGCCCCTGTGGCAACGGTCCTTTTGGTTCCTTCCCTCTTTACATATACTAAAGGCGGCCCGAATCCTTGAGAATCCACGAGAAACTCCCGGATGAGTGCTGGCCGCCGTTCTGTGTGGGCTTGTCTCAAATTGCACCTGATCACGCTTCAAAAGCTACTCGTGCTGAGGATTGGTCTGATAGAACCTTGTCATTGTTGTTAAAGGTTGTTACCCAAGGGTGGGATTCCTCGTAGAAAAGCCCCCCAGTTCCACCGAGACGGGTGTTGGGTGTGCGTGAGGCCACCGTGACAACAACCTGTTGCAGACGTTGGCACTTTTAGCAGACACACAAACAAACGCACCAACCTGTCTAGACGCATCTTCCTTGCCGTATCGGTGTCCCTTGCTTTGCCTTCGAATGAGTGAGTTCAAACCAAAAAGAACCGGGTTCCAATAGGTCCTTTTGTTTACCCTGAGATGGACTAAAACCTTGGGTGATCAAAACAACTGACAAAAGGAGACGCCAAGTTAAGGACACCACAAAGGGGCTCGCATCAACCTGACGCGTTGCTTCTCCGGCCTGGGAGATTCCTGCAACATGACGCTCACCTAGCGTGGCAAAGGAAGTCACTGCATCTTTGAGTGACCAAAGCCTCCCATCTGAAAGCAGCCAGGGAAGGAGACGCTTCTTGGGGAGTCACAATCAAGACGTAGTACTAAAGTGGTCTACCCAAAGCCACGTGCCGTGGTCAAAACTCATTCTACACCTAAGTCATGGTCATCCCATGCTACAAACCCTTATGATGGTCTAAAATCCCCACTGAAGGGTCCCATGACTATCCCCACACGTAGTGAGGGCTTTTGACCATGGCACATGTAAACACGTCTTTTGGGAGAGAGCTGCAGTCATTTCTGGCTGGGACGTCCGGCACTAACCTTCGACTGCCCGGGCTAAAGTACGCCATGACTGCGCCACGCACAAGTTCCATTTCAAATGAAAAAGAAAAATCACCAGTCAAGGTTAACACAAACAGAATCACTTGAAATAAATAAAGGAAACACAAAAACCGCGCCAGAGGGCTTCGCAAAGCTGAGGCATCAGTCCCGAACCGCACCAGCCTCCAAGTCGCGAAACACTCCGAAGAGGCAGCGGGGCCTCAAGCAAAAGGGTAAGATGACTGGGAGGTGCTGGACGATGTTCCCTAAAAGCAGCCCTTTGCTGGGTTCTATGTTGGTTGATAGGAGGGTAAACGAGTTGGGAGTGGTTAGGAACTTTCACTGTTCAAAAGCTTCCTATTCAGCCACACCCAAGATAAGCCTAGCCAAATGCACCCTATGCATTCTGCTCATGCGGGTGGAATTAGGAAGCCCTCTATATGTACGACAGGGCATGCACATGTAAGATAGAAAACTCGCTCTAACGCCAACCCCGAATCCACCCTAAGCCACGACTAACCCTAAACCCACCCTAAACAACCTAAACCAACCCTAAGCCAAGAATAAATCAGGAATAATCCACGAGGTCCGCCAAAACGCGAGGGACTTTCCCGCAGCCATCGGTCGACGCAGGGCCCCAGCACAGGCAAGATTGCGAGGGCCGCCTTTGCCTGCAAAGGCCTCAGAGTGGCGTTCCTTTGGGTTTCCCTTTAACAACGGCCCAAAAAAGGGTACCTTCAAAGAATAGCGAACTAAGAGTGACTAGTGAACTATAGACTGTGGCTCCTGGGCAACATTTTGGGTTTTGAAATTTGGGTTAGAATCGTAGGGAGGCGAGCGCCGGCTGCATCATTTAGAGCACTCTCCATCCCCTGCATGTGTTGGGTGATGCTGGTTATGCTGGAGATGCTGGCTGGATGCTGGCTGGTGATTCCAGGGATGCTGGTTGGCATCAGCGTTCTGTTGCTTGTGCATGCAAGTCTGTATCTTTTTTTGCACGTGCTTTGCTTGTGCTTCACATCATGTTTAAGTGGTGACTGATGTATAAAGTTGTTTTTTTTTTTTTTTGGGGGGGGGGGGGACATTCCTGTGTAGAAGCGTATTTGAAATAGAAGAATAGCTAATGTCTTAATCTAAATTGTTTTGTTTCTTCTCAGTTAGACTTTGAGTAGAACTTGATAAGCATATCAAGTAGTGTTTGGGAACGAAATAATTCAAGGGTCCAAAAATTGTGGTCGTACCTGGCCCCAATGGACAGAAAACATCGTAAAGCACTTTGCGTGTAGCGATGTTTAGACTAAACTCACATCTTCCCCAACGGCCGCTCAAAAAACATATATCAAAGGCGTACCAGTCATACCGTTTCAAGGTCTCTTTGGAAACTGTTTTTAGGCACAACAAACCAGAGAAAACCACAAGAAGCTATGCAATCCCCACGAAAAGCTACATAATACTCAATAAACCTGCCCCCCCCCCAAAACAAAACGCACAGTGCCAGCCCTGCAAGGCCCTCACAGCAGCAGCTGTTCCACTCATATCGGAAAAGTCTTTGCAGCATTTTTATCCTCATTCCAACTTGTCCGCAACCGTTGCCCAACTCTTTTTGACGCGTTTCCCAACTTGTCCCAACCTTTTCCCAACCTGTGTCCCAACCTTTTCCCAACTTTTTCCCCGACCTTTTTTCTCAATCTTTTCCCAACCTTTGTCCCAACCTTTGTCCCAACCTTTTCCCAACTTTTTCCCGGACTTTCTTCCCAACCTTTTCCCAACCCCAACCTTTTCCCAACCTTAATCAAAAGAGCAAGAAACCCCAAACGCGCGCCGAAGGCTGCGCCCTGAACAAAAAGAGGTGGATTGACCGTGGTTAATCCCTCAGCGGTTCAGGGGGTGGTTCCTAGACTCTCGTTCCGCACTCAGCGCTGTTTTCTTGATGTGCGCTTGAGCCAAACGGCGTTTGCCGTTCGACAAGTCTGTCATGACATGCAACCCTCAACCTAAACCAAAGTGGCCTCAAGCAAACCTCACATCAGTGACCACACAACTAGGCAAGTTACCATGCCTTTGGGGGCTAAGGGGTCGTTATTTCTTGACTCCCCCCTCGCCGTGTGCACTAAGGCAGGGTAAGCTTTTGTTTTGGAGCGCGATACGCTGCTCCCGGACATCAAGGCTTTACAAGGATGAAGGATATTTTGGCACTCTTAGTACTCACAGCACTACCTTCGGGATGACTTTCTACTTTTTGATGTTGAATCGAGTATCTTCTAGCTCTTCTGGGAGATCTGTGCGCATTCCCAGGAGCCTCAAGGCGTGATCCCACTTATGCGGAGGCAAAGCCTTGGTAAAGATATCGGCAGCTTGGAAATCGGTCTTCACATATTCAAGCTCTACTCCAGTGCCTTCCTGTAACTGTTCTGCAAGGGATGCTAGGTTAACCCTATGTGTCCTAGAAATTGCACGCAACTTCGAGGAGTGCCCTTTCCTTGCAACCAGAATAGTAGCTTGATTGTCTTCATGGATCCTTAGGGTCATTGGGCGACCCAATAGTCGATCCCACAGACTAAGTGTCGGGAGTCCCTCCTGATACAAAGAAAATGCTAACGACACAATCTCTGCTTCTGTAGTGGAACGCGACACAGAAGTCTGGCGCTTGCTAATCCATGCTAAGGGGAAGTGGGAATTCGGGCCTTTCAGGGCGAGAAACCCCCCTGACGTGGACTTGGCCCCCTCTTCTCCTGCAAAGTCAGCGTCGACGTAGAGCGCAAGATGCAGCTCTCTGGGATCGTCTTGAACTGTGCCAACCAACCTGTGCGTTGTGGTCGTGTTAATGTAAGCTATTAGCCTAGCCAACTGCCTATCATTATTACGCGACCATTTTTGAACGCACGTTGCAAGATCCCCGATGGGCTTGATTATGTCTGGACGTGCAAGACGTCCCAACCACAAGGCCTTCATCAAGATTTTACAAGCGGCTGAGCTCAATTCACCTGCTTCGGCATCATCTTGTGTTGGCAATGACCCTTCTGGACAGAATGGGGTCAATGCCTTGCGGAGCTTACTAATCGGCTGACCTGAAATGGAGACATACAAATCTACAGTTTGTTTGGCATAGTCAACCATATCAAAAGCCATTGCGTTGGACAGCGCGCCAAAGGCTGCGCTCTCGGCTGGATTAGGCTCGCACTTCGGGGCGTTAATGATGACATGATTCCTTCCCAAAACACGATATATCGGTTCTGGGGGTTCAATGTCAACACATGACATCAGCTTTTCCCAAAAGGGGTCATGCTGCTCTGCCGGCCCTGAAAGTGTTAGATCATCCACATAAGTGGATAGCATTAAGCCGGTTGAGGGGAAGTAAAAGTTTCCTGGAAATTCTTGGATCTCCTCTCCGGTCTGCTCCTTCAAGATCTTCTTGAAGTGCTGCTCCCATAGCCCCCCCGCGTCGGGGTGACCGTAGAGTGCTTTTACTAGAAGGACTACCGGTTTTATAAACTTTTCTTTCCACCACTTCGGACGAAGTTCCGGCGGCAACGATATCCACGTCTGATGTTGAGATCGAAGTAGGGCCTGGATATATGCCTTTACGGCGTCTGCCGCCGTGGTTTTGTGACCTGGCAGTGAGCCGTAGGCAAGGCAATTGTTCAAACCCTGAACGGACGTAGGGTTGGCGCCGAGTTCTTGATAAACGGCCGCCGCCCCATATTCGTCCCGCGCACAGTCCCCTCGGTATACTATACGCCCCTTCATTTTCTGTAGATGCTTTGCTAGCTCAAAGAATTTGATGGAGGCGATGGTCATTAGTTGCCCGAAGTGGACTTTAGTGTGCGTCCGTCGCGCTTCAGCAGCGACCTCTCCTTGCTCTCTCACGGTGCTGAGATCCCAGACTCCCGCATTACTTAAGCCGTCTGCTTCTTCCTTTACGGCCTGCAATGCCTCGGACGAGGCAAGCATCTCTGAACGTGAAAGAAGTTTTGTGACCATGGCGGCTATGTCGGGAGAAGTCTCCTGCTTTGTAATTCCCTGAATTTCCCTAACGAGGTTATCCAAGTCAAAGAGTTCTTCAAAGAATCTGCGGGATGTTGGATCTGATTCAACCACTGACGCGAGAGCCCCAACACCCGAAAGTGCGGAGGTATGCTTCAAGGACTGCTCCTTTTCCCGATGCTCCTCTTGCACGGTGACAGCCTGGACTGGCATTGCAGGCGCGCATGGTGCTGCGACATGCGGGTATAACGCACTAGCGATTATCTTACACATCTCTTGTGGATAAAAGGCGGTGCGTGCAGTGTTGCTACCTGCGGCCTGTGCGTGCTTGAAGGAGTGCTGGTGGGGGCATGTCCTATTCTGGAACCCATCATGAAGTTCCTTGGATGTGGTCATGAGACGCCACGGCTTCTTGATGGGAGTCCCTTCCTTGTCAGTCAGACCTACTGCACACCCGTGGAAAGTCACTGAGTGGAAGCGAGACGCATGCGCCTTTACGTCGGGGCGCTCCCATCCCTCGCAGTCGCGAGGCCACTCGAAAGTGACGTGACCCTCTTGTTCTATCACTACTTCGGCGTGCTTTGTGAACCTTGCGAACAACGCCTCCGATCTTTTAACCTGTGCACGGAGATACTGCTTGTATTTGTTGCCATACTTATGGACATTTAGCCTTTGCCATGGCGACCCGGAGGTGCACGGAATGGCTGCCCACATGTTAGGCTTGCTACAAGACTGCAACTGAGCGGTCACATCCGCTTCATTGGTTTCAAGATCGATGCGTTCTTTAGCCAGTCTCACGTGGGGAATGCCTAATGCTTGATGCACTGCTCCCATGGTGGAGTCACTTGAACATGCATACTCGAACATTACAGGCATAGAATTTCCCCGCGCGATACGCTTGCGGGCCCTCTTATTCCCTACGGAAAACTTTTTGCATGGCTCCCTTTTGGAACATGGCATGCCGAACACAGGCAGAGTCCGAGCCTCCCTCTTGGTGAAGGAGTCGGCTACGTGGCACGTGAGTGACGTGGAGGTTGCAGTGGTTGTTGTTACCGCCGCGCCAGTTGTGGCTGCAGGCGGCGCGGTTGGCGGAATCCCCCCTGGCCGAGACGGAGCTGGCTTGCCGCGAAGAGCATCATCATGTTCTTCGGATGCCCTCAGTGCTTTCTCGAGCTCATCGGGATCAGATAGATCTGCCTTTTCAAGGCGGGAAAGCTCAAGTGCCTTTTTAAGGTCAGCATCGTCTTCTTCGAGACGTGCCTCCTTGGCTGCATGAACTGGGTCAATCGCTTCGGAGGGGCGAAGTGACCGCTCTGCCTCGACGGCAGCCGAGCGCTTGGAGCGCTCCTCGGCTTTCTCCGTATCGACCAGCCTCGCAAAGCGACGTCGACATTCGGGGGTATGGTACCGGGTGCGCCCGGTACAACCTCGACAACCTGGTGTTTCACGGAACCGGATTATCCGATCCACAGTGATGTACACGCCTCGCGGCGTGCCTGGAGCGGGAGTCGGCGGTGCAGCTACCTCGCTAAACGGAACCTCTTTAAGAGCGACTTCTGGGAGTTCACCCTCGGCTTCCCCCGTCCGCAGCGCCTTGTGGGCTGCTGCCGCAACGGGGAAACAAGGCTCGCCTTCTTCAACGAAGAGCTCTGCTTCCGGGACATCATGCACTACAATCGCTCGACGAGTCCTAAATTCTTGATAATCTAGGACCTTGACCACATGGCGATACCGAAGGCCTGCGTCAACCCTCCAGCCCAAAAACAAAGCAGGTGCCAAGTTGGGTTCTAGAGTGCGCTTATTAATGCCCTTTTTACGGTAATAGACAAGCTGACCAAAGCAATGCCTAATGCCATCGAACTTCGACTTTGTCAAGGCTTCCCATTGGGTCTTAGCCTTGTCGAATGTTGCAGGTCTGTCGAATGACATGGAGAGACATGCGAAGGGATAGGAGTGAGTGTGAAGATCGTACGGGGCCATCGATTCGGCAACGAGGTTTCGGGTGTCAGGCCGACCTCATGTGCTGCCGCTTCGAGTTCCCCCGCTTCATCCATTTTGATTAGACATGTCGGAGCAAGCTCGTTAGCTTTCAAACCTAGGAAGTGCCTTAGATTTTTAGAATGGGCTGCTGTGTCCCTTTTGGATACAGGATATGCAATCCTTGCTCCAGAGAAAACATCCCTGATGACGTGGTGAGATTTAATCCCTCCGATTCCAATGCCCGCATGTTCATCTCCTTTCGCAAGGATGACACTGTCAGTAGCGAGCTGTTGAAACGGGGCAGTAGGATTATCAATCCCGTCATCGGCACGACCATCGGGTTTGCGAGCAACACGTGCTGCGGTATTCTTAGCAATCGCACATATCCGACAGAATGGATTCTTTGGGAAGTGTGATCGAAGGTGCTCGGGAGAGTTGGCTGCTGCCCGGAGTACCCTCTCATCGCTTGGCTCGCCATCGGCTAGCTCTGCAAGCGGCACCTCATCGTCCCGGTGTGGTGGGACTGGCGGTGCTTCTGGCGGTGGGATCGGAGGAGGTTCTGCTTCGAAGAGTTCCCCATCTGCAACGGAACGGCATCGTCTCCATCCACCGCCGCGCCTGGACTGGCTGCGGCCTCGACGGGCTGTAGATTGGATGGCTGATCAGCAAGCTTTGGGATGACGGTTTCGTCATACTGGGGCACATATTCTACAACACGAGTTGCATTGATGCGAGCTCGGCGTGGGACCTTGATGGTGCATCTTGAGATGTCATCGGGTGGAACGAGATATGGCACATCCTCCCTTGGGTCCCAAACGAACAAGTGACCTTGGTCGACGACCGTCTTGCCGATCGATTGTGCTGGAGGGCACTCCTTGAGGACATACACCTGTTCATCCGGAGGGATTACATTGCTGTCCTGGAAGGCTAGGGACGTGTTTCCCTGCTGTGCACCTCCACCGGTCGCGAATCCAACGGGTGTCGAACTCGGCCGGACGCACTTGTGCATCACACTGCTGAGGGCTTGCCGCCCAATGAGATGCCTACCAGCTGCAGTATCCCACAACCAAGTCACCTTATTATCGGTGATGGCTGGGACCGCCGGAATCAGCGGGGCGACAGCCGCGGGCGCCGAAGGCTGCCCCTTGGCTTTGGAGATGGACTTGGGCGGTGGTCCCGTGTACTTTTTGCTCGGATCATGGGAGAACGCGCATTGCTTGGCGTAGCAACAGTTGTACGCAAAGAACATGCACGGAACTTTTGCCTTTTCAGCTGGCGTCATTTTTGCAGTTTTGCTTACGGCATTAGAGCGGGGAGTGAGATCGCCCCCCCTGCTTGCCCTTGGTCTTCGCCTTGGGCGGCGGCCCTCCTGGTGGCTTACCAGAAGGGGCAGGCGCCGCGGGCGCGGTGCTCTTTGTTGCCGGCTTCTCTTCTTTCTTCCCGGCCTTCTTGCTCCGTTTCTTCTTGGTTTCGGCTGGATTGGCAGGAACGTCATCCTTTTGGGATGGTTCTTTTCAAACCCGTCTCTATTCCGCTTCTGCTGGTCTAGATCCATTGCGTTCCTTACCTTAGCCCATAACCAAGATGTAGAGCGCCTATGGCTGCTCCCGGAAGCTTCGATGGCCTTGTCAACCTTAGATTTCATGGCCGTGCACTTGGCGAGTTCATCAACCAAATGATTGAAGAGCGTACGCTCCTTGGGCAACTCGTCAATCGGGATTGCGGAAAGTACGTATTGATACTTATCGCGAAACGCCTCAAGATCGGCTACTGACTGCCCGGCTAGTTTGAGGTTCAACAAACTACGTTCACCGAGCACACCAATTCGGTCCCTTTCTAGTTGAAAGTGACGAAAGATGGAAGCCATCATGATGCGCCCATTGGGCATACCTCCGGTCACGGAACGTTCATGCTCAACCATTCCCTGAAACAACAACCCAAACTTACCTTTGCGGCATGTCTTTAGGAGCTTCGCAGTGACTTCGCGATCGGTCCGTGGGAACCTTTGATCAGCTTTCAACTGTGCGTCACTCTTAGTTAGGCAGTCTTGCGCCCACAAGTAAAGTTCATCACCTGTGCTCTTCTGAAGTCTACCTATGGCCATTAAAACCTGGTTTACATAACCTCTTGCTTGGCCCGCATCCTCGGGAGGGGCAGGAAATGTCAAATCCTTCAAGTCTTTGATGCGGACGACATCCTCCTCTTGGGATGCGAAACTTTTGGTCTGGTGTGCGCTGGCGGAATCTGGGAGTGTGCCCTGAGCATCACCTACCGCACTTGCAGCGCCCCCCTGAGTTGCATCCCCACTGTTGTTGTCTAAACCCGCTTCGTTCATTGAGAGACGGGGGCATGACAATTCGTCGTGGGAACCACCGCAAACCCTACACTGGCCAGTGGGTTGGGGTTCATCGGCATCATCATCCTCGTTCTCGGAACTTGATGAGGATTCTGAGCTCGCGTCTGATGCAGCCTTAGGGGTGGTGTCGACCATTCCCGCACTAAAACTTAGGGGGATTATGGGAACCGGGTATGCCTTAGCAGCTGCCCTTGTGGCAGTTGGGGCAGGGCAGGGAGCTGAAGCCATTGGAGGAGGAGCCACGCTTTGTGCAGCGACCAAAGTGCTAAGCTGATGCACCATTGAGGCTAGGGAAGCAATCTGCTGCTTAACATCTGCTATCTCACTTTTCTCATCCTGACTACTGCTCTGCGCGCCAACGGCTGCGCCTTTGGCGGACACAGCACTGTTGCTTGCGACACCTGCACCTACATCGAGTGCGCCAGTAGGGGCTGCGCCCTTTGCGGACGTGGCACTTCCTTTGGCGATCGCTGCTTCGGCACCTTGCTCTGAATCGGTAGGGGCAGAACCCTTTGCGAGTCCCGCACTTCCTGCGATGCCCTGTGGTGGGCCGGTAGGGGCAAGGCTCTTGGCGAGTCCCACACTTCCTGCGGCAACATCACGTGGGGTTGCAACATCCTGGAATGTGACATGCAGGTTGGCAGAGGAAGCACCGGGCTGGGCGCCCGAGTCAACACCAGTTGTATGATGAGGACCCACTTGAGGTGCGGCACTATCTAAACCCTGTTGTGAGGATCTATCAAGTCCACTCTGCTGGTTTGCTTGGTCTTGCAATCCACTGGATGAAGCCCCTGCTTGGTTACCCATTGACACATCCTGTCCGCCCAAAATGGGGGAGCTCCGGTTATGCGACCGTTTGGGTTGAGGGGTATTAGAATCCGTACCATTATCGGTTTGTGCTTGCGGGGCACTTTGCGGCGAGCGAGTCGGAGGCTGACGGACTTCAAGCAAAAGGGAAACCGTCCTTTCAAGTTCGGCTAACCTAGACGCTTGTTGCAAATCCTTCTCTTGCAGAGCTAGAATGGTGGCATCACGTTCGGCTACGGCACGTTGTGCTTCTTGATAAAGGTATTGGGTCTGAGCTTGGGCCTGGGCCTGTTCAGCATTAGCTCTGTTGCGAACCTCTGCTGCGTACCTTTCAGCTAAAGCCCTAGTCTGACCTACCTCTTGATGGGCCTCAGAAACGACAGTTTGCGCCTGAAGCCTAAGCACCTCGGCCTGTTGCCTGGTTGCCTCCTCCTGTTCCGCAGCGCCAATGGCTTGCTGCCTCGCATTGAACTCATGCTCGCGTGCGTAGCTCACGGCCTGTTGAGCCTGGGTTACAAGGTTCATTGCCTGATGCCTAAACAACCCTTCCCTTTGTTGGGCGGCTTCCCGGAGTTCCCCCGCCTCCCTTCGGGCCTGCTCAGCCAGCAGTTGCTGTTGCTGTGCATGTTCAGCGGCCTGAAGCGCGACATCGGAAGCATGGTGAGCACGTTGAACGGCGGCACCCGCAACAAATGCAGCAGCTGGGAGGTTCTGGGTTGGATCGGGCGTTCCAGCCGGCTCTGATGAGGATGGTTCTGAAACGAACATACGCCTAACAGGGGTTGCATCGGAACCTGGTGCAGGGCTATTAGGGTTATGCCTAACAACAGACATGGCTGGCACCATTGCACCCGCAAGGTCTGGGTCATCATAGTCTGTGCCATGTGAGGATCTAGACCTATCTTCGGATGGGGGCGTAATACCAGAGGAATTCATGCCTGAGCCGCACGGATGCGATAGCTTTTCCTGCACACGCGAACCAAGTCAGTGCGCCAAAGGCAGCACTCTCCAAGGCCGGTGATTTGTGCCTGGTGGGATTATGAGATGTGCACTTACGGCTACACTCAACGTAGATTATTGAATGATGCAGCAACGCACTCAGTCACACAAGGATTGATATACCTCACTAATTGATAATGGGGAATCTCCTTTGAACCTAAACCTTTTGTTTGCAATTTGGATGCAAATGTGAAGGCTCACCAATGCAGTTGTGTGCGATTGGAAATGTGTGTGACTTCGTGCGTCTTTGCGCCACAGCTCTTCGGAGCGCCAACGGCTGCTCCCTGCACAGGATGAGAAAATATCCTCGGTGCGCCAACGGCTGCACCCCTGTCGTGAGAACCAGGTGATCTACTACCTGCGAACCTCCTCAAGGAGCTCTGCGGTAGTGAGTGCACGGGCAGGCTGAATGGCCGCTCGGTCGGTTTGATCCAACCACTGCTCAATGGCAATCAATGCGTCCAAAGTCCCCTGCACCCCCTGGCTGGGGTACGCCCTGAAAGCGTGCGCGCCTGTGAGTCGCGCCTCACGACAGATTGTGGCGTTGTCGTCCACAAGGATATGTGCTGCCCAACCGTGCAAAAGGTTTGCTTTGCCAGCAACGCCAACCCTGGAGCGCGTGAACTGCGTTGTACCAACGTAGATGCCCTTGTAAGCCAAGTGTGCCCTTGCTGTGGCGATCTCCGGTGCCGTAGTTCGCTCGCGCTCGACCCCACAATAGCTGCAAATAATCCAATTGAATGGACCGTGAGCTGTCTGTAGACGAATCAATCCGTCCACGATCTGTGGGTGAAGCCTTCCCCCAGAGCGGATGTTCACGTCGAGCACCCCGTGCCAGTCCAGAACGATGTTGAGCGTCTTCCGGTCCGCGAGGGGTGTCCGAGGTGGGGGATCTGGGATCCCGTGGCTTTCTCGCCTTGGTGGAGGAGGCTGAGGTGACTGGCTCTCGCTTCGGCGGTTGTCGCCAAGGTGGGTCTGGAGCGCTAAAGGCTGCTCCCTGCCCTTTTGGTGGCAACCTCAACGATGCCGGCGGCTGCTTGTAGCTTGCAGGGACAGAAGCCTTTCTGGCTGGCGGTGCTGCTGAGCGTGGAGGCGAAGAAGATCTTGCTTTGCTCAAAACACGTCCGCGACTGCTTGCCAAAAATGCTGCAACTGTTCCCCGCGCCGCTGGCCGCGTCCCAAACTTTGCTGTGGCTTTCGTAGCAGGGGCCGGAGGTGGGGCCGTCGATATAGGTCGATGAAACGGTGCTTCGTATACCCCACCCGCCCGGAATGCTGCTCTGCCTGAAAGCAAATCTTCGGTGTTGTGCACTGTATCCCCGTCGGAGTAGTCTGCCAGATGGTAAACCTCCGCGTTCCCGTAGTTTGGGGTCGAGGAACTGGACCTTTCCCCGTAGGCCTCGGGGCGGAGCCACACGTCCGTTGGCAGCTCGTGAGGATCACTGAACTGCGGCAAGCGTGATCGGGCTCGGCCTGAAAATGCCCGTGGAGCGCCGGAGGGCTGCTCCCTCTGCAGTGTCCACGTGCCGGTCCGATCGATGCGAACCGTCGGATAGGCCGAGCTCCTTGGCGCCAGCACGATCGGCCTGTCGGTTGGCGAGGTCCTTGATGGCACACTCCTTGATCTGCCACGCGAGGATCGACTGGTCGTCGGGCGAGGAGTTCTGCGGGTTCCCGAAGGCTCCCGACTGCTCGACTCGCCTGCCGCGCCGAGGGCTGCGGCCTCCTGGATCGGTGTCGGAGTTCTTGACCGAGAGCGAGACCTAAGCACAATAGGTACTTGGGAGTAAACTGCTCGCAGAACTTGCCTTGACACTGACCGTGTGGAGGTCGTAGATGTCCTTCTCCTCGGAGCTGTACCAGCCACCGCGCCGTGGGCTGCGGTCCTCGCTGTAGGCAAAGCCGGAGCAGACAACCAAGCCTCAGCAGGCGAAGCCTGCTGGGCCACGGAAGGATGCGCCGCCTGCTGCTGCTGAGGCGGTGTGGATGGGGTCGGAGACGAGGGAGTGGCAGGCACTGTATCTGCACCTGCCGCGCCAGTGGCTGCGGCCCTTCGTTCTTCTTCGCGGATTGCCCGGATGCGAAGGGCCGTAGGCTGATGCCACCTGTGAAGCTCCTCCCAGCGCTGCTCGGTGACGTCCCGGTTCCAGGCCCGAAGGGCAGCAAGCTGCACCTCTGACCCCGGTTCCCACTGCAGCTTGGGTGGTGTAAACCCAAAACGCTGCTCGACCTCGTCGATCACGTCCTCCTGGAGCTCCCACCACACACGGCTCCTCCGCGAGTTCCACGCTTGTGGTACTCTTCCTCAACGGCCATGCGCGCCCCCTTATGGGGGAACCGCTGAGGGAGGGCCTAGTTAATCCCGAAAGAAAGGCTATACGGCTGATAACCAATCAAAAGAGCAAGAAACCCCAAACGCGCGCCGAAGGCTGCGCCCTGAACAAAAAGAGGTGGATTGACCGTGGTTAATCCCTCAGCGGTTCAGGGGGTGGTTCCTAGACTCTCGTTCCGCACTCAGCGCTGTTTTCTTGATGTGCGCTTGAGCCAAACGGCGTTTGCCGTTCGACAAGTCTGTCATGACATGCAACCCTCAACCTAAACCAAAGTGGCCTCAAGCAAACCTCACATCAGTGACCACACAACTAGGCAAGTTACCATGCCTTTGGGGGCTAAGGGGTCGTTATTTCTTGACTACCTTTGTCCCAAACTTTTTCCAACTTTGTTCCAACATGTTCCCAACTTTTTCCAATCTTTCTTCACATTTTTCTAAAGTTGTTCCCGCAAGCAAGTTGCATCATCATGCCCACATCAATGGATCAGTGCCCTGATGATGAACCCAACTCCAGAAAATTCCTTGGTTCTTGTCATACTCTCAACCTGCTTTTTGTGAATTTATGCAGCCGTGAACGATTAGAAAAATATCTGAAAAGACCTTATGAAAAGGCCCGAATGGTTATTTAAAGAATATAGGTATGATATGGATATATAGGACACAATAAGGAAATGCGTAATCCGAATCCTGCTGAAAATTCTATCTTAAATCTAGAAGTTAGTCAGGACTCCTTGTCAAATAGATCTGTACAAGCAAAAATAGAGTGTTGGTAGGATTTCATAAGGAAAGAATCCAATCAGACTATCTACAGTATGTTATGTTAGAACTTTAATACATTCTAAAACAGACTTTAAACAGGATGTGCTTTCCAATAGAGTGTTCTTTACACAACAGCTAACAATAACTTATTCAAAAAGACTTCAGCTTGACCTTCCATTTCATGCTGGAGTTTTAAGGAGGAGCTCATGTCAATGAAAATACACCCACTGGATCAGCCCTTCCCCAAACCACAAACCAAAAAGCACTCGAGAAAACAAGGAAACAAACCCCCAAAAAAAACATTCGCGCAGAACTCGTGGGATAGTGAGGGGCTACATCTTGAAAACGTGTCTGAGGAATGCTTGTTGGGTTTGCCGTTGGTCTGCTCGATCTTCTTTGACTTTGGCGTTGGGCCGGGTTGTGTATTTCCCAGTTCAGTTTTGGCTGTGTTTTTGTTTGGTTTCTCGAGACTTGTTTACTTCTCTAGAAACCGAAATACATTGGCACAGCAGAAAGACAGCACTTGCACATATCGCAAGTCTGTGTGCACTGGTAGGGGACGGTGGTTCTCCTTTGGGTTTTCCTTGAAAGCCGCCAAGAACGGGGGACCCTCAAAAAACGACAATCCGCCAATGTGTGTTCCTTTTTGGGTTGGGCCCCAACCAAGGCCAAAACAAACAAATCCAGAGCTGACAGTGGGGCGAGGGTCTCTGCTCTCTCTGGAATGATTCAGAGCAGCTGAGGGCGGAAGAAGTTCCGGAAGGGTTGCTGGGGATATCGCCTGGGCTTTGACTCAAACAGGGCAAGCCCTCAAAGGCATAAAGAAAAGGTGCCACTCAAAAACAGGAGAGGCCCCCGGCATTCGTCTCCGTACCCCTCGCTTAGCGATGAGCTTCGGGCACCGGCAAGTCGCGGACACGGGCCGCTGCCAGTGGCGCGGCCTCCGCTGGTTGAGAGGCAGGGAGTGAGAAATGGAACGACCCCCCAGAATTCAGCCATTCAACTGGTGGTGGCCCTAGGTTCATTCCCAACACCCTGGAAAGTCATTCCCTACCCATCGCACCAACAAGGTTGTTTTCCTCTGGCTTTCCCTTGCAAACAAGGCATGTCATGGGTTGATCAGCTGGAACTTAGACATGGAACCTTTTGCCAAAACGAATTTCGAGACCCTTCGCCTCTTGGCAAGCCTCTTGCAGGCCCACAGTCTGGTCCCTGCGCGCCAGCAGCCTCAACTCCACGCGAGCCCATCTCTCGTCGGTCGCGGAGCTTCCCGGGCGCCGGGCAGGTGGCATCGCAAAGCCGCCCGGGAGGCATCCGAGAACTCAGGTCGCGCAAGCAAGTGACGTATGCCTCTGAGCGCAAGGCGCGGACCAGGGGGTTCGAGGCAAGCTGCTGCACGTCCTAGGCGCGCGAGCAACCAAACTTCCCCGGCCAAACCCCGCGCGCCTCGACCGCAGAAGAGTCTCCTGACATCCGGCCCAACTTGCAAGACACGGGTGACGGCTGCAGCTGTCCTTCAAATGAGAGGATGGAGCATCTCAGTCGCCACAGCCTCAGTCTCATTGCTTCAAAAAAGACATTCGCAGAGTCGCGTCCACACGCACCCCAGGCCGCTGGCGCAGCATCCGCACGGGCCAGCAATGAGCAGCCGTCTGTCTGGCTAGTGCAGCGAACGAGCCGAGCAAAGCGATGACTCGACTGGCCCAGCCTCCTGCCGGGCATTGCACCTCGCAAACTGAGTCACAAGCAACAGTTGGTATCAAAGGCAGCTTCCCCAAACACGGCTCCCTTGGCTTAAAAGGGAAGTATAGGGAGCATCACATTTGAACAGCTGCCTCCATCTGTGGTATCTATGCTTGGCGATGGCTCCCTGAAAAACTCAAATTACTTGGGTCAAATGAGGTTGGTGAACCCCGTACCATGGAGGTACCCAAAAAGTGAAAGGGAGCATAGCCACAAAAACTGCATGAGGTTTGTGTGGGGCTGGGGCTCCAATCAAGCCGGTGCATGCCGGGGAGAGTCCAATAGTCGCCAAACGGGCCAAATGGTGGTCAAGATAACCTTGTCTTTGCCGGGGGGCCCGATCGAACTCAAATCCTTGCCAAAGAATGGGGATCCATAGGACGGTCATGGCCTTGGTAGTCCTTCATGGAATAGCCACCAATTCACAGTCACCAAAAGACACTTGCACGCATAAGGTACTAATAATCACTGGTCGGAAATGGTCACCAACATGCCCATAACCTGCAACAAGGGTTCCCCGAATACAGAAAACCTTCGTCATGGCTTTCGCCCGAATTGGTGAGCTTGACGAACATAGGCAGACTAAGGAAGACTGAGAGTCAACTATAGTCCACCAAGTGTCACTCTTAGGTCACTATATAGGTGTGTTTTTTGAGGGTACACTTGTTTGGGCGGCAACCAAAAGGAACGCCACGGTTTGACATTATTCGCAAAGCCTTTGGTGGACACCATTTGGGCACGGATCTATGTGCCCCAACCATGGGGAGCGTATTCCTCGTTATAATTCATAGCCATGGGCCATATGTGTCTTGCAATGAGGGAACTCTACAATGAGTGGTGTCCCTTAAACTCCCTTGTAAATCAGCCAACTAGAGAAAGCCTCCAATGGCACCCCTGTTTTGACACAGCCATATGACCCATTGACTGTTGGTTCTACTGAAATGGCAAAGGTACTTGCAGCCATCTTAGCCCCCCCCTGCCCTCCCCAAGAACCATCTTCCCCGATACTGTAGCCTGGCCTGTTGCAAAACCCTCATAGCTGCCTTTGCCCACCATAAAACCCAGATAGTAGAACCTTCTCACTGGGATGGCCTCAGATCCCCTGCTAAAAGCTCAACTTTTAGTTGGTGAAATGGTGTGAAACCCCATCGCTACACCAACTAAAAGGCCAAAACGCGAAGGATTCGGATGGCTGGGAGCCACCAATTGGCGCTGCCTCACTCGGGTCTGTGGTTGGCACCATGGGGTCACCAGGCGCATGAGCTGCACCAGCACCGCGCGCCTTTTCGGCTTTGGTTCGGCCCCTTGGCCCCAAAAGCTTCGGGCGCCCCAATTCAATGTGCGTGTTTTCGACTTTTGATTTTTTTTTGCAGTGCTCACAAAAGCCCAATGTCACTTGGGAACACAATGCCTGATGAGACCCGCTAAGCAAGGTACGTTGTTGCTTACATATTGGAAAGTGATTCGGAAACCCGCAACACAGATGGGTATGTCAAAAATCGGACCCTGGAAAAGGCTTCGGTTTTGTGGGTTTCCCTCAGTCTCATCTCACGTGCGACTTTGATTCCCCCATCTCCTACGGGTAATTCGGTCAAAGTAGTTTCACCATGTTCATTTTGGTGTTCCTTCCTTGGTGAAAGGGATACCCTTTGCATATAAAACATGAAAACACAAAGACCTCTATCTCGGAGGCCCAACTGAGCGGCGGTGGTGCGGTAGCTGGACAGCCTGGCGGGCGCAATTCCCAAGAAGATCCCGCCTGTTTGCCCTTTTGCCCTGAGGGGTCCAAAACAGTCCCCTAAAATGAAATGGCAGCAAAGTTTGTCCGTTTGGTTTCCCCTCAAGCACCAAAAGGCGGCGCTCCCGCCAGTTTGAAGACTTCCACAAACTTGGTTTAGCCATGGAATGTGGCGCATCGGGAACGTTTTGCGGGTCTGTTGTGGCTTCTTAAGTCAATGCGTCAACCAGCAGTCACCAACAAAGCAGCCTAAGTATTGCAAGTTAACCGACCACAAACCATGAATCCCGAATCCCAGGCCCCCCTTGGAACTCGAGTCATTTGCGAGCTGCCATTCCAAAACGGTTCGCTCTGCCCATTCAAAACCCAGAAAATGATATGTGACAAATTACGTTTAGCCATGGAATCAAACTGGGTGGCCCTGAAGATTCAGGAAATCAGGAAATCCTCCATGGGGTGGGGTGGCCTCTGAAGTCAGCCATTACTTGCCCCTATCAAACCGCGGCTATGGTTTTGACGCCGAATTCTCGGTGCCGCCGCCTCTTCAGCAGCACCCGGGCATCCTGCAACAAGCCCTGCGAGGCGGCCAGGGCCTCGGAAGGAACCGCGGCATCGGTGTAGGCCGAAAAGGAGGGGAGGGGCAGAACCCTCCAATCCCAGTGACAAATACCTGGGACTCGTTTGGTCAAACCTTGAAACTTGGCCAAAACCTCGATACCTCCCGGGACCCTTCCTCCTGCCAGCTTCCAGAGCCCCCGGCGGCCAGCCGAAACAGCGAGCGCCTGGCGTCTCGAAAGCATGGCGGATGCCGGTTCGTGGAGTCTGGTGGCTTAACCGTCGGTGTTCACGAAGTTGATTCTCGGAACCAGCAAGATACCAGGGAACCTCAGCTTTGAACGAAGAATTGGACATTTGGAAGCCTTCCTTTTGGCTTCTGACGGCAGTCAATTCCCACCCCCCTGCACTGAAGTTGATCATCGGCCTCCCGTGCGGTGCCTGCACTTTGGCAGTTCGGGCCTGAGCAGAGAAGCGCCAGCCCATGTCTGTCCCATTTTTCCTTAACCAAACCCTGGTGTTGATTTGGAGCGCGTGTATCCAATCCATCACCTTTGGGGAACTGAACTTCACCCCCGTGTCAATCTGCCAGGCGCTTCACTCCATTGAAAGCCCTGCGCGCGCTGAGCCCAGGGCAAAGGAGGCGAAATCTTCCAGCACCTACCCAGGTTTTGTGAGCCCGAATAGGACCCGCCATGGGGAAAAAGGGCCCACTTCTTTTGTTGGTTTATTTTGTAGCGAAGGGGGAAAAGGGCACCACTGGCGGCGAAGGTGTGACAAAACCGCCCGCTCATTGCTCGTCCCAGGCCAGCCTGTAGCTACATACAGAAGTCAGTCAGTTGTCCAGGTCTTCATCGCCTGTTAAACGGTTGAGAAAAACACACACACACACACACACACACCACACACACATTCAACACAACAAAACAAAACACAACACAACACAACACAACACAACACAACACAACACACAGCACACAACGCACAACGCACAGCAAACACACACAACACACACACACAACACAACACAACACACAGCACACAGCACACAGCAAACACACACAACACACACACACAACACAACACAACACACAGCACACAACGCACAGCAAACACACACAACACACACACCACACAACACACAGCACACAACGCACAGAAAACACACACAACGTACACACCACACAACACACAACACACAACCACACACAACACACCACACACAACACACAACACACAACACACAACACACAACACACAACATACAACACACAACCACACACAACACACAACATGCAACAAAAAAACACGCACAACCACACACACAACACACAACACACAACACACAACACACAACACACAACACACAACACACAACACACAACACACAAACCAACACACAACACACAAAACAACACACAACACGCACACACAACACACAACACACAACACACATCACACAACCCACAACACACATCACACACCACACAAACCCCTCAACACGCACACACAACACACAACACACAACATACAACACACAACACACAACACACAACCCACAACCCACAACACACAACACACAACACACAACACACAACACACAACACACAACCACACACAACACACAACCACACACAACACACATCACAACACACACACACACAAACAACACACAACCACACACGACTGACAAAACACACAACACACAGCACACAACACACAACACACAACCCACAACACACAACACACAACACGCAACCACACACAACACACCGACAAACAACACACAACCACACATGACTCACAAAACCCTCAACACGCACACACAACACGCAACACACAACACACGACACACAAAACACACCACACACAACACACAACACACAACACACAACCACAAACAAGACACACCCACACACGACACGCAAAACACACACACACAACACACAACCCACAACACACAACACACAACACACAACACACAACCCACAACACACAACACACAACACACAAACAAGCAAACACGCAAACACGCAAACACACAAACACACAAACAACACACGCACACAACACACAAGACACAACACACAACACACACACACACAACACACAAACAGCAAACAACACGCACACACAACACACAACACACAAACACACAACCCAGAACACACAACACACAACACACAACACACAACACTCAACCACACACAACACACAACCACACACAACACACAACCACACACAACACACAACACACAACACAACCACACACAACACACAACACACAACACACAACACACACACACAATGACTAAAGTTTGTGGCCGAACTTCCATGATAAAACGTCTTCCGAATCGTCCAGCTGTCCAGCCTTCTGACGCTCAGCCATCGGGGCGTGGGCAGCACACGCCAACAGCGCCTGGCGTGCGCTGTCGCCAACTTCGCAACTTCGCAACTTGCGCCCATGAGCCAAAGGAACTCAAGTTCCTTTCTGTGCTTGTCTGAAACGTCACAAACCCCTCGAAACTCCAAACTTCTAAGTTTTGATTGCCCGTCAAGGAGTGCATCAGTGAAACATCAGCACCGAGAAGATTGTCCGTATCCACTCCCGCCTTCCTCGTTCCTCAAGTGCTTCACTTCTCAGTTGCTACTGATCTACTTGAACATGCTGGGGCGCAGCTTCCCATGGTTCGAAAGGAACTGGGGTCTTATCAAAATCCAAGTCCACCACCTCAAACCGCATCTTGTATCTCAATCAGTGGAATGAGGAGTGGCCAAAACCTAATATCCCAAAAACGGATATGAAAACAGAGCTTGAGTCCAGCGCAACCTTGTGTGGCCCGTCTTCAGGTTTCGGCTTTCAAACATATACACCTAAAAATCCCGCATCCCCCCACCCCCCCCCCCTCCCCAACAGGTTTCGAACATACACATCCAAAAAACATCCCCCCCCCCCCTACCCCAACACCCGTCCCCCCTTTCCCCCCCCCCCGGTCTCACCCCGCGTCCCAACTCTGGCGCACTGGCGCCTGCCACCAGCGCACCGCGGTCTTGGAGGCCCGGAGCTCCAGCCGCACCTCGCGGCGAAGCCGCGACACGCAACCGAAACCGAGGGCAAAACCCGCCGGCGGCTTTTGGTTCAGCCCACGGAAAAAGGGAGAAAAAAAAAACGGGAACAAGAAGAAACCGGGGAAGAAGAAAAAAACGGGGGGAAAAAAAAAAACATCCAAAACAACCAAACTCAACCAAAACCAAAACCTAAAACAAAGACAAACATCTAACCAAAACAGAAAGAACAAAGTAAGACATGGTTTTGCGCAGAACCAAAGAAACGCAAAAGCTACAGACATGGCAACAGTGCAGGTGTGGACTATGATACGTGTCACTGGGTTGCAATGGCGACGGGCTGCCCAAACTTTCCGCGCGAAACTTGAAACGAATGGCTGACCAAAGAATGTGGGGGAAACAAGTTCCAACCAACTTCTTTCAAGGCAAAACCACTCTGGGTTCCAAAAAAATGCCCTCTCGAATGGATTGCACCGGTTCCCAAATCATTTACACCCTTCCTTATCTTCCTTGTGGCGGGTGTGCTTATCAACTTGGCTCCCGTTATGGGATCAAGGGGCCCTGGATTTATAGATCACAAATGAATGCGGGGTGACCAATCATCAACCGAATCCCCATTTGAGAATAGAGCAGATTCCAGCTTGATCTGTGGCACTTTTGGTCTGAAAAGACTAAGATCAAAAGTCTTTCCTCCATTGCAGCTTGGTTTGCAACCTACAGACCTTGCAAGACATGTTGTTTCGCCGCAGGCGCCACACAGCTTCTGTTTCTTTGCTCTGCTGTTGTTGGTTACATGTTTGCTTGTTTTGATATTTCGCTCCTGCGTGTGCTAAGCGAAGGCCATCCAAAAGCTGAGTTTTCCGCTGACCAGCCAACAAGTGGCGCAGCGTGCCCCAGACAGTTATATACTAGGCCCCTGGACAGCTGAACGTCATCCAAAGGTTTAACTTTGAACAATGTTCACCGCCTGCATTCAAATTGCCCGCTTTGTCAACATCAGGGTTCCTTGTCCCTAACATCAACCCACCAAGGAGAAGCTGAACTGACATTGGCCTTTTTCCCATTGGAGCCGCCACGGCCTCGCCACAATTCACCCCCGCCCCGCCCGCCGTCTGCATGTCCGGCAACCTGAGAAGCTAATGGAACCTGACTGGGGTGAATTCCATGGACAGGAAAATTGCAGATCAGAGGCATGTCTGGCTTGGTTTGCCTTGAACACCACACAATCTGAAGACACCTTCATCTCAAGGGGACCTGTACACCCCACCACACGGGTCCCTTAGGCATGTGTTGATTTGCTCCTAAACTAGAACTCAGGGCAGCGCTTGAGGAAAGTGGCACTGGGATATCTTGCGCCACATCCAAAAAGCTCTCGTAATTTTCAGGGGTCAACATTTGATTCGGTGTGTGGCCAACGCGGCATTCGGCAAACCAATTTATATATGTTGTCTTAAATTCGAGGAACCCCTGAAATGAGTGGTTTTTCTCTGAATTCATGTGGAACGCCAAATGCGGGCGCCTTACAAAGAACTGCCCAGAACCGCTCCGCTTACCCTAGCGTGCTCAGAAACGAGCCCTTTTCCTCAAAGGCCCAATCTCCCCCCAATGACCCCAACAAACAACTTGCAAATCAAATTGGCCGGTCCCGATTCTGATTGTTAAAAAACAAAAGCTGGACAAACCCTGGCATCGACCTGTCTGGGTCTCCATGCAGGGAGAGGGTCTCGGGCACCTGCCGAACGAGGGCTTCGGTGTCACGTTCAGCTGAGCGGTTGGAGTTTCCTCTGGGAGAAATATGTGGAGCAACTAAGTGCAGTGTAGAGGGCCCGAAAAACCCTGAAAACCGGGTTGGTCTCTGAGCCTCTGCAGAAGCGGAACGGTTTGCAAATTGGTAGGGGAACGAACATGCCTTGAGCAAGGTCAAAGCACAGACCAAGACAAGGCATTGTGGCTGGAGAAAATCCGTTTCGCTGCATGATGGATGAAACCTGATTTCCAAACTGGTTGATACGCCACCAATCCCAAGAAAGGTCCTGTTCACGATAAAACTAGTTGGAATCCTAGACCTTCTCATGCTCCAAAAACTCGGAAAGAGAATGTCTCACAATGACTGCCAATGCAAACCCTTCTTGGCCACGGATTTGTGGATTCGTCCAGTCCGAGTCGCCTCCAGGGAGGCTGCCCTCAGCACGAGCAGTCGCCAGTCCTCAGCTCCAAGGATCCCCTCTCATTGGTTGAGGTATCTTTGGGGTTGGGGGTGGGAGTTTGAGGGGGTTGGGGGGTTGAGGGTTTGGGGGGCTGGGGGGTTGGGGGGTTGGGGGTTTGGGGGGTTGGGAGGTTGGGGGGTTGGGGGGGTTGGGGGTTTGGGGGGTTGGGGGTTTGGGAGTTTGGGGGGTTGGGGGTTTGGGAGTTTGGGGGCTTGGGGGCTGGGACCAGCAAAAAGGGTACCCTCTTTCCAAATGGAAGTGGACTAGCGAGGATCCCTGAAAGACAAGCTTTCGTCTTCGAAACCCTGACCTACCCAAATGCTTGGTATCCCAAATTGGGTGGTGCCCTGGTTTTTTGCAGAGACTTTGGGTGGACCCTATGCCCACGTTTTCTCCAACTAACAAAAAGGTAAGCTGCTCATGTATAGTTTCAACAACGTTAAATTTTTTGAAGGAGTACCTTTCTCTGACAACTGATGTGTCCCAGAACTACGATTCGCTTTCCTTCGCACCCTGCCTTAGCACATGCCACATGCGCTCGCACGTTTTCTGCCCAAGAAGGCAGGCATTCTTGTCGGTGGTAAGGGAAGGTCCCTTGGCTCTAGCGAGCTTGCTTTGAGCTGTGAAAGGCTATTTCAGCTGAGATCAAATCGTCAGCAAACGTTGAGAAACCTGCAAGCACAGCTCCTTTCAGGAGCTTGCATGCAAGTTCAATTCCAAAGAAGCCCCAAGAATCTGAACAGGCGTCTCTTGAGGCGATTCACATTGGACTGCGCAAGGCCCGGACACAAAAAAAGTGCGAAGACCGGGAACATTATCTGGCCACAGCATCGAGGCCAGGCAACTGCCCACTCCCAGGCGTCAGGTGCCCATCACCGAAGATGGGCGCAAACAGCTGCTGCATAAAGCTCTCCAAAACTGGGTCGCTCTCAGAGTCCGAGCCCGCCATCTCAGAGTCATTTGCCTCAAGCTCGAGCTCGGGGGCAACCTTCAGGGGCACGGGTCAAGTTGCGCATGCCTTTCTTCGAAACGACTTTTAAACCAGACCTTCCGCTCAGGTTGTTTGTTTTGAGGGAAGACGACATAAGATGACAGTTTATGGTAGACCGTTCTTTGTTTTGACTTCCAGGGTGCCAAAATGCGCCAAAGGGCCATCTGCTGTTTTAAGGTGTCAACCCCCCGCGCCCCCCAGCTCACCGACCAGGCACAAACAATCAGAACTCCCAAGTCTGCAGAAGCAGCCCTTGTCTATGCAACAAATGCCTCACGCGTGTGCCGTCGCGTCGGCCGCATTGCTTCAGCCGCGATGGGCGTCAACCGGTCTGTGCCTGCCGGCAACCCAATGAAGTCTGCTATCGCGGCTGAAACATGTCCTCAGTTCCCTCTTGTCGGCCGTGCACAATTCGCTTCTATGGTTTCCAGACTGCCACTAGGTTGTCACTCCAGTTGCACCCGGCGTCAAGGCATGAATGAGAACACGCCAAAGTTACGTTTCCAAGCGGTGGACTTCTTACTTTGCTTGTAAAACCGCCACCAAAGTTAGGGATGCACGCTCGGCGGCTCATGTGTCACACATGTTCACGCCGTACGCTGTTGCACCTCGTTTTCTCGCCTGCGGTCAAACAAACCAAGGAGCGGAGCTTGTGTTTGGAATGCTATCATGTACCCAGGATACATTCCCAAGTTTGCAAAGAGATCTGCTTGCCACATGGGCCACGTGCGAAATATGCGGTTTCCGCATACGGGGTTCCAGGAGGTATCTCTGCCCTGGTGGAAGTTGAAATGGGAAGTCGAGCAATGTCTCAAAGATTGCCCATGGACAAATGTAAGTCCGCGCTCCGAAGTTCGAGTTCGCCAGAACTGGGAAGTGAGTTGTTCAATCCTTGCTTGCCAACACACTAATCCAAACCCAGAGTCTACCCAAAACAGGCAAAGAACCAGGGAAAGCCAACTGGCAAGCGATTAGACATCAAAATTGCCCGAGCCAACTGGTGGTTTGAAGGAGTTTCCCCACCAAGACCCTAAAGTCATTGGGGAACTGAGAACGGGCCCTCAAAATGCACCACTTTGTGCTGATATGTTCGCTAGGTGTTGTGCTGGCTGGGCAACTCCCCTCTCATTCTCTCGCCTCGTTGCCATGTCTGCGCCACGTCCTGGAGATCTCATAAGTGCCCCAAGCCCAGTGGCTTGTTCTAGCACGTTTGCTAGATGAGTCTGCATGAATGCGTAGGCATCCTCTGAAGCAAAAGCCGAAACTGACACAGAATCCTAAATCGGAAAGGAGGAGCTTTTTTGCTGAGACAATTTCGCTCGGGAGCGGCTTTCTCATCAGGCGGCATCGCCAATCTTGAGGTACTTTTGAATCAGTGGTCCGCATGTGGCATCTTTGGAACAGCGGGTGCGCGCGCACGCACGCAAGTGCACGCACGCACGCACGCACGCACGCACGCACGCAAGCGCACAAAACGCACACGTACACGCACACGCACACCCACACCCACACCCACACCCACACACACACACACACACACACACACCAAACTAATTTTGAGTCTTCCTCAAGAAGGGTCCCAAGGAGTGTGTTTGTGACATGTAGTTCTACCAAGATCCCATGTAGGCCTTGCTATAACCAAACTCACGCCACGTGAGACCACCACCAAATGGAACCCTCAAAATAGGTGGTGCCTCCTTTCAGCCCTTTTGCAGCAGCAAAAGGCTCCAAATGTTTGGCAAGTTTTATAAGCTATTCAGCCCCTTCGCACTGCAGACAAATGCTTG
Organism: Effrenium voratum; assembly: GCA_963377175.1. Lineage (NCBI taxonomy): Eukaryota > Dinophyceae > Suessiales > Symbiodiniaceae > Effrenium > Effrenium voratum. Next base: position 178,864 of record CAUJNA010001946.1, on the reverse strand, counting down.
ACGATTGCTATGTGGGGGTCCCTTGCAAGGTATCCCAGCCAAGCTTGACACAGCAATTAATGTTCATTGGAAACGTTCTGGTGGGCACAATCTACATGAGGATGTACGTCCACCATTCTTGCGGGCTCCAACAATCATAGCAATGAGCAGATCGTCTCTTCAAGAGGACTGTAGTCTTCTAAAACCCTTCTGGCAGCTTCCATGATTGGAGTGAGGATAGCTTTCATGGGGAAAAATTGCATCCTAAACCACAGACATTGCTCCTGCTGCCAGGAGCAGCGGATCCTGAGCTGGGATGCGCCAAGAGACGGGTGGCGGCAAGCACAATGTTCATGGTTTTCCCAGGTTGAGTGGGCACTAAAACACCAAGGTTTACACATAATAATGTGTACAAGAATGAAGTATTGGTAGTATAAGTCCCATTAATTATGTCTCTCTGTGTTTCTGGATCATTAATTCTCTGGATTGAGAGCTTTCTGGAGAGCATTTCCACGTCAAGCTTGTACATGAAAAGGAGATGGCCATCACTTTATACCTCCAAACGTTGAGATCTTACACTTGGGGGAAAGAAGGGATAGAATCTCCCCTCTTTCCACCACTGTTAGCCATCTCTTGGCCGGGGTTCGTTTAGGGCTGGCTCAAGGCCGGTTTTGGGGTGGGTTTAGAATTGTTTAGGGTGGGTTTGAGGTTTCTCTGGCTGGTTTAGTTGTGGCGTGGGTAGGGTTGGTGTAGGATGAGTTTAGTCGAAAACGAAACCGAAAGCCGCGACAACTTGCAACAAGCCGCCGAAAGGTGGGTTGAGAGCATTGGATTTCTTCGGGTTTCCAAAGCCACAAAGCCGCCTTAAGCCACAACTACTCACACAAAAGCCAAAAGCCAGCCCGAAGAAAAACCCGAAATCACACCAGGCGGCCGACCGACCGACAGACCGACTGGCCGGAGAAACTACAAAACATGCTCGGGGCCCAGTTTTCAGAGGGGGAACCACAAACAAAAAAAAACCCGTTGGTCCCTTCAAAACAAACAAAGAGAGGACAACTTTACGAAAAAGATAAAGATGCGGATTGGCAAGTCCCAGAGCGTGGAACGGTGTCTGCAGTTGTCAGGCACTGCAACTGTTTGTCTTGTTCACCAACCAGCAAAAGGCATCCCAAATCATTGAAAGCTGATTAGCGCATTTGCGGATGTGCAAAACTCCCTCAAACATTGAAGGATTTCCCAAAGACCAGCTGTGCAGCTTGTGAGTTTCCACGCACGGCAACTCTTGCAGACTAGCAACTCGCACTGGGGCGATGTGGGTGAAGCCTCCGGGCCAAGTTCAGCAGTGGCCTCTGGGTTCATTTGGCAAGGTCGCCCGGCGCGGCGACCGATGCCTGGTTCACTTGGGCCAGCCGACGGCATGGCCAATTCTAGCGGCGAGAGCTCCTGCCGCGGCTCCGGAAGCTTCGGCGCAGCGTCCAGGTCGATGCGCACGGCCGCGGAGGAAAGCTCATCTGGGGCTCCTCACGATCCAAAGAGCAAAAAAAACGGAGGACCGGAACAGCTGGAATGCTCATCATGTTTGAACAATGAGTTCAATACAAGTCTCCAAATATGTGTTTGAACAACCCGTTGCGAGGACTTGGACTACAAACAAATGCTATATAAAACCTGGTAAAGACGTGTTGTAGAACTGGTTCCACGTTGAAGCTCATAGCCCTTGGGCTTCCCTTCAAGACAGACCCAAAACGGTTCCCCTAAGAAAAAGCAAACAAACCTGCTATAAACACCCCCAAGCCGCTCCAAGCCGCCGTGCTCCAACCCATCAAATAGGGGCACGAGTCTGGAAATTATATCCTTTCAACGATACCAAAATGGACAATTTCCATGAATAGCTTATCAGTTTAATGGGATTCCCTTGGCCAACCATGAAACGCCTCAACAAAGCTGGCAAATGAATAGCGTGTTCTTCCCCAATAAGTAAGTCATACCCCCCCAACATGGCTTGCACACATTTTGAAAAATGATTTATTATGTTGGCTCGCAAATCATGGGTTCCTTTCCCGCCATCCGGCCCCAAACAACCAGGGATGAGGCAGGTATCCTTCAATTGATTGCGTTGGGCATATTGATGTTGTGTGGAAAGGGCGGTGCTCCCGAACAGTGAGCCGGAGTTTCTCAAAAAAGAAACAATCAAAATCAATCAGGGCTTGATTCATCAACTGGTTCCCGTCGCCCGTTGATGGTCCTGGCCTGGTAGGTTCACAGATCGCTCAGACTCGGAAACCGACAAGGAGTCCGAGTCGGCAACCAGCCAGGAGGGCGCATGGCTTCCGACAAACATCTGCGGCTCTGCCAGGGTTGCGCAGCAAACCATCACTCTGTTCCCTCTGTTCAAAAACAGAATGAGTAACCCTACATGGGCTCAAACACATGGGTTCTAGGACGCCACATGATTGTGTTTAGGGTCCCCTGAGTAATGTCCCGCGTCAAGCGTTGAAAAACAGCATGGCCGAAAGTCTCTTGAAAGTTCCCTTTAAAGCTCTCAGCCTGGGATAGTCAGACTGCCCGCCCTGCGAAGAGTTGATCTGTTTGATGGTTTGTGGGAAACGGGAAACAGCTGCGCAAAAGCCTGAAGGTTATTTTCGGTCGAGCCGAGTGGCGACCAAGTAAGTTGCCATTTGGAGACCCCAAAAAGTCGATGAACGTGATGAGTTGAAGGAATGGCAGAGTATCATGGTCTCCTGCAGACTAGCTTGTTAAAAAGAAGTATTATTTTGGAATGACCTCTTTGGGAGGTTCAAACTGAAGGGTTTCTTGAAACCTGCCTGCCAGCGCAAGCCCAGTTCGTTGCTGGCGCGCGTCGAGATGGTCAAGGTCTCCACTCGTTTCTGCGCGCGGAACTGAAGCTTTGCCTCGCAGTCAGGAGCGACCAAGCCCCCGAAGGCCCGAAGGCCCGAAGGTAGACAGCCCAGGAACCGAACCCCCCGGTTCGTGTTGATTTCCTTGTTCAAGGCAATTTTGGCCGAGAATTTGAACATCTAAGTCATGGTTCAAGTCGCTTTGATGAACTTTCCGGGGAGCCTCTTCACAGTTGCCGAGCATGTCCCCAGCCTGCCTCGAAACAACATTACCAAGCATGTTTTACCTCATGCTATTCCCCCAACAAGAATCGGCTAAGGGATGTAAATGGCTACTTGTCAAAGTAGGAATACCCCCAAATGGGTCTTGGTTTCCTGTTGGTGTACCTAAACCAACCTGAAAGGGGTACCAACTCCAAACAATAGCATATATGTATATGCGTAGTATATACATATATATATACATAGGTACATATGTGCATATCACATATATATATATATATACACATATGATATACATGTGTATATCTATATATATATATCACATGAATCATTGTTTTTTGGATGCGGAACAAGCGCGCCTGCGCCGTGGCATGCAGAGAACCCCGGCGCGACTCCGACTTTGCCAGAGCTGCATCCCATGACGCGTTTCTCCGATGCAGAGACCCCGCGCTTCGGAGCCCGCTGCCGGAGAAAAACGAAGCCAACGGACTGATGGCCCAAACGACTGTTTCAGATCCCCCCCCCCATCCCCAAGCAAACCCTTTTCCCGGTCGTGGCGAAAGCATTTCGCACCGTTCAGAGTCCAAAAATGGTGGGTGTTGGTGGGTTCCTTACTTAATACACGCCCCATATTGTGGATGGACGAAATCCTGGACCAAAACCGAGGTCATTATTTTGATTCTGTTTCTGGGGGTTAGAGTCAGAAACCGGTTGGTGGTTTCCCTTCAGCCTTCACTTAGGGGTGACATTGACAATGGTACAATGATTGGGCCAGCCTAAGAAACCCTGGAATGATTCGATTCACCTGTAAATAGCGACAATGGTTGCCACCATGGCTTCAAAGTGGTGCGAAATGGAATCGTCCACCAACAGTATGACGACATGATAAACAAGCATGGGTGTCTGTTTTGAGTGGACCTCCCAAAATGGATTAACTTCGCCTTTTTGTGCTTGCAAAAAAGACACCCATATGACTTGATCAGCATTTCTGGGGCAAACATGTTTCCCTATATACTTGGCATCGACCAACAGGCCACCCCAAAACGAGCTGTTGTGGACAGATTCCATGGATAAACAGATTGATTCTAGAGATCGGGTAATGTAGTCATCATCAATCCTGCGCCCAAAAAGTTGCATCATCCAAATTTGGTCCTTGCCGTTCGTTTTTATTGAGGCCTGAACCCTAGGGTTCTACGTCAGGGAGCATACATTCTACCCCCTGCAAATGCACAGGAAGCTCCAAAACAGAAACTCCGGGTCCAATGGCAGATTCAACGGGAGGAGTGCGGCTGTTGATCTCATGGAAAACTGCACAAAACGGCAGAGACACAGGGGCCAACCCCTGAATCGAATCGGGCCTCGTGATTGTTTTCACACATTTCTCCCTGCCCAAGCCCCGCATGAACACCCCCCACCGTGCACTTTTTGGTCCAGACTGCCCAGCCCTCTCACTGCGCGTCCATTTCGGGGCCCATTTCGGGGCCCCCATCCCAGCCGGGCGCGTGCCGCAAAATGGCCGAAGCAAAGTCTGCGAGGCCCGGCCCTTTGGTCAAAGTCTTCCCGTCAAAATGGAATAGCCAAGCGAAGCCCTGATTTCCGTGTCCGAACAGGAAACAAGACCAAGCGCTGAAGGCGCGCGCGCGCGCCGACTGAGGAGGACTGCACAGGCGATCTGAAGGCGCGGAGGCTCAGCGGTAGCGACCTGTGAAGCGTCAGTTGCGAACACAAGTCGCGCGTCCGGGGTCGGTTTGGCCGGGACCTGTGTTGGGGGTATTTAAAGGGACACCCAAAGGAAGCGGACCAATTTTGAGAAGCCATTTGGGATGGCGTCCCCTCTCCTTGGTCGGGATAGCACCATGAAAAGTCCAGTTGAGAGTGATGCTGCCATGCCCCTGAGTAATTTAAGGGTAGTCAAAAGGAGTGTGAAAAGGAAAACCACATTTGTGTTGTCCCTGTTTTGACATCCATTACTATGTGCCCAACCTGAGAAACATTCAGTGTTCGGCACATTTCCACAACTCACATTGCAGGTTTGTGCAAGTAACCCAAGTCCGATGGTCATTTGGTGCGCCCATGACTGCACGTGGTGATTCACCTTTTCTCAATTAGTTCGATTCTAGGTCGACCACCCCCACCCGCTTTTCAATTGGTCCCAGACCAGCTGCCACTGATCAGAAGCACGTGAGCCGCGCTCGGAATATATTTAGCTCCAATAGACATGCACACATTGGAAATATGAACATTCCCACAGTTTCCCTGGTCCAGAATCCCATATCATATGCCCACCGTATTTGATGAACCTGAAAAGGGTTTGCCTAAATTAGGTGAAACCCGTAAAAATGGCTGGAGTCCTTCTGGTTTCCCTTCAAAACAAACCACAAGGCACCCCCAAACAGGTTTCGACGCATCTCCCGGGGCCCCGAGCGCAGGCGCATGAGGGAGTGGCGGCGGTACACGGCCCGCGAGGAGGGCCGCTGCTTGTTGGCCCGCTTGCCCTTCTTCAGCAAGCCACGAGCCTGCCAAACCAACAGCTTGTTTCCTCTAGTTGTCCCTGGAAAACACTAAGGGTACCCTCCAAAAAGAGGAGCCTCCCTTTTGCTTATTGCGTTGCTGCGATTGCTGCTCTCTATGGCTGTGTATTCTCATCTGTTAATTTACATTGCAAAGGAACGAGCGAAGTGAGAGAGTGGTCGGAGGAGTGAACAAAGTGAATCCATCCGGTGGCACTATCCATGTCCTATCTCTCTTTACCTAGTCTCATGGCATATTGATGAGTATGTAAGAGAGGAAAGGAAAGGCATAGGGGATGGAGAGATGAATAAAGAAAGCCATTCCATTTCTTATGGTCTATGTCTCCATCACTAGATATTTGCATTGCAAACGATGGGATGCATCTTTTGGGGAACCCAAATGACCGTAGACCAAGTGACTAACCCTCAGCTGTTCCCGAATTTGTCGATTTGGAAGTTGGGGCGTCTCTCATTTGACTGCATCAAGAACCATCCGACAGATTTCCTGTTCGACATTGGGAAGCCACTTGTCGGTATACTTGTGCTTCCCTTGTAGTCCCTATGCCGATTCCACGAAAGACTTTGGTTTGTGCACAACTGCAAGAATGCCGATGTGTTTAGAGGAATCTTGTCTCCAAATGTTTCCGTTCATAGGGGGAGCACCTACATCCAAAGAAGTCCCCATCCAAAGGCATTTAAAAGCAAAGGCCACCGTGACCCCATAAGTGGAACTTGATCAAGTGTGCCGTGTCTGTCACTCGGGTACAGTCTGTAAGACCATGAAACCAAGATGGGCCATGTGGAATGGATATATAATTATGTAATTGTAACGGTTTGGTGTTTTCTGCCGAGGGGTGGGGGGTGGGGGGGGGGGGGTAGTGGAAAGCGTCTTAGGACTTGGGTATGCGGCTATGATTCTTAATTGGGGCCATTTTCGGTGGAGATCATCTACGTCGGGAATTCTGGCTACGACCTAAGTTTGAAACCTGCCAAAATGTGTCCAGAAACAAATCCTGACCAGGGTACCCTCAAAAGACTACAACACACTCATGTCGGCCATGTCAGTGGTCATTATCTTAGTAGGAACGGCTTCATGACCAAGTATACCAACCCCAGAAGGACGGCTTTGACCACAACACATGTTTTGTTCTTTCGTGCCTGCGTACATGGGAACCCAGCTCCTGACGTTGATTTGGGGTGGTTTCCCATGCATTGCACACCCTAGCGCACGTGGCGCTTCTCGCCCAAAGCCCATTGATTCTGGGTAGTCGCGGGCATGGTTGTAAAGAATCGTATGGGTGTGCTACCCTGCCAAAAACCAACATGGAACCTGCACAGCAAACCCCTTAAAAGGGAAAATGATCTTCCAGGCTCTGTGTTTGTTTGTGGGAGAGTGTAACCTTTTGGCACAAGGTAGTAAAACCACCCCCTTTTTTCGAATCGGGAAGGGGCCACCAGCCCCTTCCACGCCTTGCGTCCGGCGGCCGTGAGCCCGCGGAGCTCGCGGTGCTTCATGACCTGACGGAAGGTGCGCCGAGAACTTTTTGGGAACTCCACGTCCCTTCCAGGAGCCTTATCGAGGAACTGCAGAGATCGGAGCCCAACTTGAAAAGGAACTTCTTACATCAGGACCAGCTTGGCGGATGTCCATGTTTTAGATACCTGGAAGTAAAAAGAGACATCGAATCGCTCTTTCTACACATCGTAACCTCTGAAACCATGTTTCCTTGAACCTTCGCTGAAGAGGTATCGCTGTCCATGGTTTCCTTTGCCTACTTTGGGAAAGGGAAGCTGCTTGAACTTTGCTCAAGCGAAAGCTTACCATACAGGTTTACTTTTGGCTTACTTTGTTTGGTTCACTTCAGGATCCTTGGTGGTTTGCGTTTGGCCTCCATTAACCCCCACTTTGAGACTGATGGACATGATAAGTCATAGTGGGAAACGTTGTAAGTTATGATTTTCAAGATATTCCTTTAGTGAGACCTCTATCCTCCCGAATCCTCTTGTGGGTGGGTCGCTTCTTGGACGGTTCCGAAACTGCCTTTTCTAGGGTGAGAAATAGGCCCTTGTTTGGCAAATCTGTGAAAATGGTCTTTGCAGAGGCGACCATCAGTGGTGGAGGAAATGGTTTAAAAAGAACAATGGGACTAAAATGCCAGCCCAATAACAACTGGGGATGCCTATATAATTGCATATGCATCCGGGGTCAACATATGCCAGCATAAAGGTGTCCAATGGCAAGCAACATGCAACCAACCATCTCAAGGGATCCCTGCGTTTTGACACGCGGCCGAATAAGACTGTGGACAATCAGAAGAACACCTCCTTTCGCGGAGTTTTGCAGAATTCGACGGACCCATTTCCTGGCGCTGGGAGAAACAGGCGGTCCCAGGCCTGCCAGGCACGTATTTTTTGATGGTTGATTGCACAGGGCCTCCCAAAAAAGAGGCAAAGACAGAAGAGGTCTGGCGAAGTGTTGACCGCCAGTAAACTTCCGAGCAAAACGTGGAAGACAGAAAAAGCCGGCGGTGTATGGTCAAAACATCTCCGGTTCTGAGTCGAGACTAGCAATTCATGGCCCCTCAGTCCTGATGCGTGAGCCACCCCACAGGGAAATATGGTGTAGTGAACCTTGATGGGGACATTATACCCTGAGCCGAGACCCTGAGCCCCCGGCGGGCTTGCAGATCCAGTTGATGCGAGGATCGTCGCGGATGCATTTGTGGAAAGGATCAACCATCACCACCTCGCGGAAAGGATCGTGTTTCAAGCGTCGGGTGTTCAATCCCCCCAAATCGCCTACCCCAAGGAACAAATACGGCAATTGTCCCTTTGTGTATAGTGCCTTTTTCTGTGGGTGTCTCTCCCGAAATGGTTTTTTTTCCCTCCGGCCCGTAGGCAGCAACGCCAGGATCTCAAAAAAGGACCTACCCAAGTAAGCGAGAGGGCACCCGCTTGAATGGAATCCCGAACGAAACTTTTAGCGAGGCAAGAGGCCGACAGCTCTCCCCAAACGGCGTGGCGCCGGCGCTTTGAACCGGGTACACTCTGTCGCAGTCGGGTGAATGTCACATGGCGCAGCAAGATGAACAACTATCACATCAGTGGGAAGTGCAAATCCCCGTGCGCACACATCAAACCTGCGCAACCCTTCAACTGCCCAAACTGGGTCGAATTCATGTGCACAACAGAAACTCCTTGGCATTTCCTTGACATTTAGGTGCATGTGTCATGTACTCCTGGGTGTACCCTTGTGGCTTCCAACTGTCACAACCCACTAGCCATCGATAGCAGGGTGTGTGTGTGTGTGTCAGATTGTTTTGCGGGGGACCGTCTGGTGGACATCAAAACTTGGCAATTTATGGCACCAACCATTTGGAAGGGCATTCCTCATGACAATCAGCCAACAGCCCCAGGGCCCCACAGGACCTTCTTGGCAAAAACGTCCTGCCTCATACCACTTGTGCACAGCATCTTGAGCCACCTGAGTCCATTTGTCCAAGCCCCTTGGCTTCCGCCATGTCAGTGCCCGTATTTCCCAAGTAAGGGGAAAACCAGCCAAAACCGGCAAAAACGCCCATACTCTGTACACCCTGTTCCGCAAACTCCGCTGCAAGATACCTCTATTGTGGCCAATCACATTCAGGGATCCTCATATGTTCTTTTTTGTATCACCCCACCAAACAGAACTCACGCAACATTGGGCACTAAGAGGAGATCCAAAATAGCGACGAAATGAAAAGTGTAGATGGACAACGATGTTGTCTGCCTTGCTTTTGCTGTTCTCAATTGTTTGGGAAATCACTAAAATCGGCGATTTGTTTTGATCTACATATCCTCCTTGTCCATTCTGTTTAGGGATCATTCTCTTCAAAACATGGAGTTTCCAAAATTGAGCAAACACGGGTTGTTTGTGAAAGGGGGACGGGTGAAGAGAATGCTCAAGCAGTCCGCCCTTTAGAAAGGCCTTTTCTTCCCCAGATATGGTGCTTTTGTGGCATCTTTCGTGAATCACGGGTCCCCCCGAAATGACACTTCCTGATTCATGTGAACCCCCAATAATTGGCCCAGGGAACGGGGTCCCCGGCTTGGGTTATGAATATGGGGTCAACATGTATAGGATAGCCCTGCCTGGAAAGCTCAGGTCAACCGGACAGGGACTTTATAACAGGTTCCCAGGCGCATTGGCCTCAAAAGCAAAGACTGAAACCTGTTTATGGCATCCTCGCCATGGGCCACCTGAGTAAGGTAAAGTCGTTCCAAGGGGTCGTGGAAAATAACCTTGTTTGTGATACCAATGGGCCATCCAGTTCAACGTTCCATGACTAGAGTTCAAGGTGGTTCCCCACAACCCCATACTTTCCCTTGACTCCTCACAGAAAGCGGCATAAATAAAAAGAAAGACACGTGTTCTCCCCCACCACACTTGGTGGTTTTCCCCCCCGTTGGCTCGCACCGAATTGCGCCGAGAAGCCCAGTAGGAGTTCAGCACTCGCAGGCTGCCGCACTTCCGGCCCACGCGCTCCTCTGCGATGGAGCGCAAGTTCCGCACCGCCTACCAGGGGTTGAGTGGGGTGCGCTGGGGCTGGTTGGGATTAACTTGCAACAAAGGAGATCTTAACCCAACTATCAGGGCACAAAGCCCCCTTCTCTTCGTCTGCGAAGCAGAAGTTTGAAACCCACCAGAAGTCGGAATGCATCACCTGGACAAAAGATCAAACCTCTTAGACCCGCAATCCGATTCCCAAGCTATTTGCAAAAGGGCCAACATGTCCACCTTGATCTGAACCAAGAATATCATGACTTTATTTCAGGGTGGAAAGTTGGCTCGCCGCCACTAGCTTGGGAAGAGGTGCAAACAGGTCATACAAAGAACCAGTTGTTGGTTCACAACTTTCCTAACAACAGGGACCCCTGATCAAAAAACAGGTTGCTCACCTCTTGTTGATCAATGGCATTCATCAAGAGGGGTCTGCCGTGACTTTCGAACCGCCTACAAGTGGTCTGGCCAAGTGAGCCAAGGCCAAACTATGAACGAAAGATAGCAATAAGGACGTGGGACAACTAGTTTGCGGGGTTCAATGTTATTGGCTTGTCCCAAGATGTTCCCCAACATGTTTCAAGGCCCAATCCCGCCAAGCCCCATGACTGCAGTATTACCTTACAAAAGATTCCCCTGGCCACTCTTCAAACCGAAAGGAGTTTGTTCGAGCACACCCGCGAGCAGTGGACCATGTGTTTAAGAGACCAATCGCCCGCAAAAAAAAAAGGAGAAAAAAAAGACTTGTTCTTGGTCTTTGTTTTACGAGTGTGTGTTTTGGTTGTTGAAACCAAATTTCCCCAACCCCAAAAGGGTTTGGTTCGAAGGTGCCCGTGGTGTTGGGGTTGTCGCTTGGCGCAAGCTTATCTCAAGCGTTTTCAGGGGGGTCGCGCCTCTGGGTGCAAGTTTCAAGATGGAGATGAATGTCATTTCCCAACGACTGTGCAGGCCATTCCAACGCATAGCAACGTGCCCTACAGAGTTTGAAGATAATAGCAGGGTACGTTGCTCTCATATGAGCCACGGCCAATTTCATTGTGTCCCCGGCTGACATATTTTTTTGGTGAGCAACCCGCCCTTTCTGCATGGTGTTTTGGTGAGTGTGCCCCAAGCCCTTGACTACCAAAGATGACAGTGCTCATACCCCAAATACGGCCAAATACCATCATGTTGTGGGTACTTCTTGAAAATCATGGTTTCCCGTGGTCAATACATGTGTTTTTCTTGTAGAGGGTTGACATGATACCCGGAA
>CAUJNA010001946.1:150000-162500 GCA_963377175.1 Effrenium voratum | reverse complement strand
CGAGCAACTACCAAAACAAAGGATGTTCCAGATTTCATCGACCTCAAAAAATACAATGATTTTGGAGGAGGGCCCTCAAGATTTGATGGTGCCAAGAAGCTCCCAGTTCCGCAGCCGCGCCAGGAATCGCATCACGTCAGACTGCTTCTTGCCTCAGGCGTGAGTTGTGTCGAGTGCGAGTTGCGTCACGCGAGAGACGTGGGACATAGTCGCCCCTTCTGTGCTGAGAGGGTTCTCCCATACTATTTTGTCCCTAGGAAGGCTCCCTTGCCACATCACACACGGAAAGTGGCAGCCTAAAACCAATCGCTTGTCCACATGAGTTCCAGATGATGACCCCGAAAAGAGGGAAACAATTGGGTGAGCCCTGGCTTCTGTGAGAAACTTGGAAGTCCCGCCTCGGCCTCCCCAAACCAAGGGCCCCCTTTTTGTTGTCCCCCTTGCCCCCTCCAAAGGCCAGTTGCCTCCTAATACTAGGGCAAGTGTCAAAACAAGGAGAGCCCCAAAAAGTGGCTGTACCCTTTAAATGCCTTTCAAACCCAAACAAAGAATGTACTCTCATAAAAACACCAAACTCATTAAGACCCTCCAGGAAGACCGAAGGCGAAGCAAAGGCCCCTGCGCCACATTTCTTCGAGGTATTTGTACGCGCCCATGGTGCTTCTTGGGTACCTGCACAAACGCGGAAGCGACTCCCAACCGAGTTTAGGGGGAAGCCAACCGCTTGTTGGACTTTTTTGAGATGGGTGTGTACCCAGAATGGAGTTTTCCTTTTGGTCTCATTTAAAAAGGGGCACCCTCAACAAAAGGCGCAGCCAAATGGCAACTGGGCTGTTCATCTTTGATCCCCTGCAAAAAGTCGGAAACTTTTACTAAACCAACTAAAAACCTAAAAACCTAAAGGGATGGCTGGGACCAAGAGAAGAAGCAGTTGTTGGTAAGGTGGGGCGCTCTGATACAAGAACCCCGCTTTAAATCGGCAGATGCTTCAAACCACGCGAGATAAATAAAAGCAGCCCTGTTCGCACGTGGCACACCCATTGACAGGGTTCCTGAAAATTTCCCCGACATCAGCCTGCCCTACGGGGATTTCTGGCTGACCCAAAAGATTCAATTTGAAACCATCATGGGCACCGTGTCTCCCTTGGAGTGTACCCCTTTGGCTCATTCGAAAGGAAAACAGCAAGGAAACCACTCTGTTTTGTTTGGGGGGTTCAGCTGGCTGGCCCAGAACGCTTGGCTCACTTGCTTGGTCTCGCTGCGTTCTTGGCTGGACAGTCTGGATACTTCCCAGAACCAGAATGGCTGCGGTCATCAGCGGCTGCGCAAGCCGTCCGTGCAATGTGAGAGCGGCCCTGATTTAGGAAGCTGGCGGGAGGGCAAACAGATGAGCACACCGAACAAATCCCACGAGACCCCTGAAACAAAACTACCTGCTAGTTGATGGGGAGGCGTCGGGCGTCGTGTTTTTTCTGGGTCAGGTACGGAGTAAGCCCGTGCATTTTCAGGGATCCCAGGTTCTCAGACACACCTAGTCCATCCTAAGGCAAACGCGGATACCCCCAGCTCCGCAACCATATGCGAAGAACGCAGCTGATATGTGCAAAGTTTGGAACATACACCTCTTTCAAAATGTCAGAGCCAGCCCTGTGCAGAAAGCTATCCTTTGTGGGTACCAAAGGCAAAACGGAAGCCAATTTGGGGGTCCCCAGAAAACAAACCCAAAGACGCTCTGGGATACCCGGCCTCAACTGGGCCCTCCTGCCGAGCAGTCTGGGGAACTTGACGGGACCTCCTCGGGGAAATCAAGGGACACGCCTTGAAGGGGAGTTCCCCACGCTTTCTTGGAGAATGTCCCAGAAGTTTCCCAGAGAAAGGTCGAAAGTATGACTGTTTTTTTGTTACGGCCTTCCCAAAACATGTTGACTTTGTGATTGTGTCGCAAACGAATTTCATGCAGAGAAACGCATTTCCGCAGTCTCAGTCGGTAGCCCAGGCGCTTGAACTTTGCAATGCAACAGCACGCGCTTCTGCACTAAACGTCAACAGTTCTGTCTGACCCAACACCTGGTCGCAAATAGGGGCCTCCCAAGGTTTGTTCTCCTGCTGGTTTCCCCTCCCCAAAATGATGCTTGAGTCCGATTGATATGCTGGATTCTCGAAGTGTTGCAAGTTAATCAGCCTCAAACCATGGTATATGACAAAACTTAGTTCCTCGGTGTATGGCATCAACCCAACCTCAACAGTGAAATTCCTGAAACTTTGAGGTGTTCTCTGTTTTTCACTTGCAAACCAAACCTTCCCTCACCGCCATGCGTCCGCCCCAAGGGAAGTAAGGGAAGCCAATGGGAAGCTGCTTGCCATGAGCCACGTGTCAAAGGGAAGCCCAAAAGCTTCCGACTGCCCCTTGACATGTCCATGTTTTGGGGGTGTTGGTAAAGACTGAGGAACCAAGACCATTAGGTTCGATAAATTGCGGACCCCCAAACAAAGGGACCCCAAGAAAGAAAGACGAAGGCCAGTTTGATATTTCTGTGGTTTCCACAAAAAGGGCGTGCCCCGATGTCTTGAGCAACCATCCCCCAAACAAGAACCTTCGCCCTAAAAGATTGGCTTGCCCCTAGAATTCAACCCATCAATGGAATGGCAAGGACCCAAATTTACATGATACCTTAGGCAAATGGTTGCCACACTAACCCAACCATGAGGTTGCCTTTGGCTTCCCTTACCCAACCCAAGCTAAACGGGCAAGCCATAGGCGAGTCCCGGCCTCCAGGATGTGCCCAAGCACCGGATTTCGCTCCTTGCTGGGCAGGTTCCGCAAAATGGACCTGGCGAAAGGAGTTCCGGGACCCGTTTCTAGTGAGCTGGGTACCCTTTTTGGGGTTTGAAAGGGTATCTGTTTTGGGTATCACTTGTCTGAAAACCTTTGTTAGGGATGATATCTAAACTAAACCCTTCGCGATCGTTTCGAGACTCCACGCTTGCCTCTTCCCAGAGTCGGTAACAACGTCGCCGCTGCAAAAAAAAACGCAAAGGGACCCTGTTCAACATGGCCCTGACTTGCTGGTTCTCAGGGAATGAGGGAATGACCATGCTCAAGTGGCCTCCTTTGGGAATCCCATTCCGGCTTCCCGAGATTCTCGACATTCCCTACTGAGAACCGGCAAGATGACAGTGATGGAGAACTGCCGCAAACGAATGGATGGCTGCTGTACACACACGCGCGCGCACACACACACACACACATGTCAAGTATGCCAAAAGGGTCCCAATTCATACCGCGCTGAAGCACACACACAGACACCTCTACACCGACCCTGCCCCGGCTCTAGCCTTTGCTGGACATTAAACAAAAAAAACAAAAAAAACTGGGGATGGTGATGCCCGACAGTGTTTGAAGGAATGAACATTCGCAGCGAAAGAAGAGCCACAGGAAATCAGATTGATCACTTGTTGCCTTCACAGCAATACTGTGGATGGACAAATTCCTACATCAGTGTTGGCAGGTGGCTTATCCACGGACCCGTAAATTCATGGTATTACTATCATTGCTATGCGCAGTGTTTCCAGTTATCATTTTGGCAAGTAGCCAGAGGAAACCATCACGTAGAGGCAAAAGACCCGAAGTGTTGCCTACTGGGAGCTGGAAGCACTGGGATGGTTTTGACAAAGCCGTTCTGGAGGAATCCCCGTGCAAAAGCGAGTGGTCTTTGTGAGTAACCCTGTTTGTGATTCTACTGGTTGACGTTGGAAGGAGAGCAAAGATTTAAATTTTAGCAGTTAAGTGGTTGGATTTCCCACTGAACCACAATAAGCAAAAATGTCAACTGTTTCCCAACAACAACCATGTTCTGGACGGATGAACTAACCCCCCCACGTTCTCCACTTCCAGCGCCTCAGAGCTTGCCTCAGCCGCCGCAACGCCCGGGGCGGCGCCTCCCCTCGGAAACCGAGGCACGTGTGTTTGATACCCATTTAAAGGGCTGCCCTATGTAGAGACAAACCCGTCAAAATGGAGAAAGTTGGGGGCCAGGTCCGTGCCGTAGGCATTTGGAGCCTATTTTGCAGCTACAAAAATCCAATGCTACCTCAAGAGGATGCAAAAGTGAGATGTGTCCATGTCTCAGGATAGGCCTTGGCTGGTGTCCTTGACGGGGTCCCTCTCAACCACTTCGCCAAGTGCCCGGCAGAAAGACGGCCGCTCCTGTCGCCGGTGGGCAAAAACATTGTGCCCAAACGAAGCCTTGGGGTAGGCCTTCTGTGAGATGCACGGGCCTGTACTACAAAAAACCTACCGATTTTCGCAGGAGGTGTTTGGGGGTGCCCGTCGAAGGGATTCGGACCCGATGACTTTGGCTTCCGTTTTCCCTTGAGTCCTTTGCTGAAGGCGGCACCTCCAAACAAAAGCACACCCAGTTTGGAGAACGTCACTACCGAGTATCTCGCAGCGATTGGTGCGAGACATGTGAAACCTGGCCCCAAGGAACCTGGAGGGTCCATGGGCAAAAACTGTACAAGCGTGTACGCCGACAAAGGGCCAGCGCCCATCTGTGTGCGTCAAAAGATGAGTTCCCGTCTAAGTACACATATTCAACGGCTTTGCCACGTGAGAGACCAGCTCCCTCAAAAACGAGAGCTACACAACACACCCATACCTCCGACTCTAAATACCTGCTCTGTTTGGCATCATATCAACCTTCTAAACAAAAGGGAGTAGTTGCCATGGAAAACCGTCTTTTCTATCATACCGTTCACCAGAGGGCATCTGGAGACCCGGACATCCGCGGCGCAAGGCCTGCATGCGCCAGTCGTGGATCTTCATGAGAGTCGGGCCTCGGAGGCTGTCTCGATGTCGGGTGCTAGGCGGAATCAGAGCCGGAAGACCCCAAGGACCACAGCAAGGACCGTGTAAAAAAGAAAAGAAACACACAAAGAACTGTGTCAAGCACAAAAAAAAGCCACACAAAGGACCACGTGAAGAAGCATGTACGTTGAAACACGAAAGAACAAAGTAACGAATGATCTACCCAAAGTGGCGAAGAACAAAGAGGGCGGATATCCCCGCCTACGCCACATAGTTTTCGGGCATCATGTCAAGGGTCGTGTCTGACGGACGCGCCTTGGGACGCCTCTGGCAGGGAAAGGCCTCGGCGCCAGCCAACTGATGCAGTTGATGTGTCTCTTTTTCGAACCCCCCACCCCCCCCATGTCAAAAGCCTGTACCCCCCGTGAACATCCCAATCCCCACTAAGATAGACTAAAATGGGTGGTGCACCTACCCCAAAATGGTACCATTGGGTTTGACCCACAGCCAAATGAAAAGAAACATAAGCCCTGGTGATATCCCCAACAGCCCCAGAACCCCAGAGCCTGTCTGGGCTCAGACCCCATAGCTTTCAGCTGGTGGGGAAAAAGAAGGCTCCCTCAAAAAAGGGCAAACCCACGTGTTTGAAGTATTGGCTCCATTTTCATTGAAGGAACCAGTTGAAACATATTCTGCCCCTCTGGAAATTGGACCCATAGGACGCATGTTGCTCCAAATACCTGCCTGTTTAAGGGTATCATGTTAACCCTTTACTAAAAAAAGTGATGCTTAACATGGGAAACTTCTATTTTTTGAGAGAGTACTTCGAGTAGGGGGTACCTTCACATAGCAAACACGCCAGATCACGTTCACCCCCAACACTCTCCAGAGCGACCCTCGGATATGAACATGTCAGACATACTGTGCATTGTTGCGAAATCCGTTCGCACCACCCTGAAACCATGGTTGAAGAAACCATTGGTGGCTGGCATTTACAGGGGAATCCTGAACGGTGTAAAATGAATTTCGTCCATCCACAGTACGGCTTCCCCTGTTTCAGTCAAACAAAGCCCAGGTGGTATGCCCAGCAACCCTTCTGGAACCACTTCCGCCCTCAGCCGCTCTGAATCATTCCAGAGAGCGCAGACCCCACTTTCAGCTCTGGATTTGTTTTGGTTGGGACTCAACCCAAAAAGGAAAACATATATGGCTGTGACTCTTTTTGGACGGTACCCCTTTCTCGGCGGTGTTCAAGGAAAACCAAAAGGATAACCACCGTCCCCACCGTCACCTCAACCATGTGGGGCTTGCGTCGGAAAAAAATGACACACGCCCCTTTCGAGCCAAAAGATGCAGCGGTTGGGCTCTCCTTTCGGCGTTCCACCGGCTCGACGAAGTTCTCTCGGCGTCCGCGCACAGCTCCAAGGCCAGAGAAAGCGAAGCCTGAGATCTCGGACGAAGCGCCCGGCGCTCGTTTTGGAGATGCAGATGCGTGTGGGTCAAAGCCGATGGTATCCCATTTTGGGGTAGGTGAATTCACCACACATGTTCGTCTATTTTAGCGGGGAGTGGGATGTTCACTGGTACGGGGCTTTGACCCATGGCCATATGGCTGAAAAGTAGGTACCAAAGTAGGTGACCCGATCGGTAAATAGAACCAAGGCCTAAACCTGCAGTCCCGTGGTTGAATTCTGACCCCATATTAGGTGTGTCTTTTTTGGAGGGTCTGTGCTTGCGGCCTTCAAACAAAAAAGGAAAGCCTCCAGTTGTCACAGACCGGGCGGTGTTCCACAACCGTGGCAACGTCCTTCGGGCCGAGGGCAACCAAGGACCAGCACTGCTGCCACTCGAGGCATGTTTCAATCAAAGAACAAGTCCGCAAACACTGACTGTCGAAATGGTCTTCCCACAAAATGTATCAAGCCCAGAAACTCAGGGAGCACCCCGAAACGACCGGAGAGCCCTGCGAATGCCAACACCTGAGCCGCAAGGCCATGGAGACAGGCCCCAAATCCGACATCTGCCAGTCCTGGGCACGCGCTCCGGAGTTCCGGCCACCAAAAAAGGGGCATACCGAAAAGAGAACTCACATATGGCTGTGGGTCAAAGCCAATGGTATCCCATTTTGGGGAGTTTAGTCTACCTTAGCGGGGATTGGGATGTTCACTGGGGGCTAACCGATTTGGATTTTGACCCGTGGCCATATGTTCTGACTCTCTTCCACATTTCGTCTAAGACCTGTGTGGAGATCCCTGGGGTTCGGGAGCTTCAGGTTGATTCGCCGCTTTACCCGCAAACCGGCCCCATGTTCCCGTTGCCACATTTGCTGCAAGGGTACTGCTAGACTGGTCCACCAAACATTGAGGGTGTTCCAAACAATACCACATGCCAGTACCCCAAAACGAGCCACCATGATCACGCTAAAAGTCAGTGTCTGAACGAAATGACTCGAACTGGACGTCTGAGCCACGGCCAAAGGATCTCCAATCCAACTGGCACATCGAGCTATCCTTCGCCCTGAAGCTTAGAAAATGGCTGTGGCTCAAAACACCGGTACCAAAATGACTTGCCCTGGTGAGTGGAAACATGGACCAAACCCTGCGGTTTGCCCCTCCGATCGTTTAGTTTTGAGCACCCAAATAGAAAGGTCGACGAAGGCCGTGTGCCGAACCCCAAATCCCCCAGGGTCATGAGGCGTACGAGGCTTGCGGGGGCCCGAGCTGGCAGCCTTCGCCGCCTCTTCTTCTCCGGCTCGCAGTCCTCGAGCCAGTCCGAATCGAAAACCCGAGCCCGGGGGCCCGGGAAAATGCAGGGAACGAGAACCGCCGAGACCTGTGGGTGGCCCTTCTTTTTGGTTGAGTTGATTCATCGCTTCTTCCCCGGTCTGGAGCATACTTAGCGCGGATCCTCTGTGGCCTCCACACCCTCGTCGCTTCGCCTGGGAGTGAATAGAACTCGAGACTCCATCCAGCATTGCCAAAGGGCTGGGAAGGGATCAAGCTCATACCCCGTTTCACCCTCCCCTAAGCTCCCCAACCCAGACACAGGCGAGGCGGGTTGGAGAAGGGGGGGGGCTGGGGTCCTTATGACAGTTGAGCTCTTATCTCCATCCAAGCTGCTCAGCTTCGGACTCGAGGTCTTCCCTGGCGTGCAATGCGACTCTCTGAGCCGATCGCAGACTCACACATCGCAGCGCCGGCCGGCCTCATGCGACGAACTGCATCGCAACCTGCGCCGTTCTGTCGTTGGGGGCCCGTGGTGGCGAAACCAGAAGGATTCATGTTCTGCTTAGGACACCCTCCCCTGTTATGATAGGGAAAAAAGGCCCACAAGTATTCCAAAAGCGCATAAAGTTTGGGTTGGGAAATGAAACTGTACTCGCGGCAGGGTGCTAGATCAGGTTTCACTATCTGGCGTTGGTGAACATCGTTTACGGGGATTGATGTAAGAGACTCTTAGCCACAAATATCACAGCTGAACTGGGATGGATGCCCAAACCATCTAAAAAAGCTCAAAAAGGCGACAAATAAAACTCGTCGCACGAAACTTTGTTGGCGGGCTGTCCCCCTGCTGCCGACTTCGTATTTTCTTCGCTTGATTTTCAGGCCTTGATAGGGCGCCAAACATTCCAAACCTTAACCATTTGTCTTCCGTACCTTTCTTGGAGGAGATGTTTGTGAGTTTCACAGAATGCTGATCGCTGATTCTGATTTTAACCCTCCCTGGTCATGAGGGTGCGGCCCCAATCTACAGGGCTCCCTACATTTCCCCCTTCAAGATCTCCCCACTTGAAGGAAACAATCCTTGAAATCGGTATAAAGGCGATGTGTAAACTTTAAACAGTGTGCCGCTCTCAGGGTAATTACCCCTCAACATAGCCGCTTGCGTGTTTTTCGCTTTGAAGCCACACAAAAAGGGCGACCCTCCAAGAAAGACACGCCCAGCTTTGGGGAGCCCCAGTTTTGGAGCTCCTTCCGCTCTGATGGTCGGACCGGCAGACCTCTGGGCCCAAGGCACAGCCAGGTGGCGCCCGAGCGAGCGGCGTCGCCTGGAAGCGGCTCGGATGCGCTGAAATGGCGCGGGGAAACTGGTTGTGGGATGTGCTGCGAACGTAGGGAAGTGCAAATCAAGACCAGACCCCGCAAAATCAGATGGGTTCTTGAATCATGCCTTAATGGGGGGTCAAAAAGAGACCTGGTGAGTTCCCATGGATGGGACCCTGTGTCCATTTCGTGTGGGGGGGCGCCCGCTTCCAATCGGGAATAGGTGCGATCGAGGCCGAGGACCGGGAGGCTGCCCAAACTTCGTCGGACGCAAAGGTGAATGAGTCGCAACAAAAGCCTGGTTGGTCTACCCCAAAAGCTATCAAGAGGGTGGTTGCCGCACTTAGTCTGGCAAGGAGCTGTCTTCCACTAACCTTCATCTACCCGATTGTGGCTCACAAAGGAGTCCTCTGCCAATTGAGCAGCACCTATTTCACCCATTGACTTTTGGTTCTACCACAATTCTTAAGGTTTATCCCACAAGGGTGTGTCATTTTGTTTAAGTCTATATATATATATATAGTTTACGGAACCCCTACTAGCAAATCACCCCCCCCAAAAAAAAAAAATGACACACCAATATGCAGCAGGATCCTTGACACGCCCACTTGGGTTTGGGGCGCTGGCCTTCCTTGAGGATCTCCCAAGCAGCGTCAAAGGCCTTCGCAGGGCTGGTCACTGGCGACCGGCAAGCCAACGCTCCCTGAGTTAGTTGGATAGGCCCTATCCAAAAAAATCCCCCAGATTCACATGGAGCCCGGGCTTCCATCTCCGGGACCCCTTTTTTAGTCGGCATCTGGATAGGACGGGATCCAGAAGGCTCAAGCCAAATGCTTGCAAGTCTACAATCTGGATGGCCACGATCCCATGCGGCTGAAGCTTAGAGAGTCGCATACCCCGCCGCAATAAATCAGCTGGGAATGTTGATCAAAGTCTTTCTGACTCGCTGGCATGTGTGATCAAGGAAACCACACCCTCACTCCCATCACTTGGTGGATGGAAGGAAGAAGTCTGCTTCTACTTCCTCGTCACTTAGTGTTCAAACATTGTGACTTGCTTTGGTATCTAGGGGGAAACCAAAAGCAAACCAACCAATCAGGTTTTGCAGGGAACACCTACTCCCCAACCTTTCATTTGAAGGTGCCCCAAAGAAACCCGAGCCTTTTCAGGAAGAGCCGTTTTGTCCCCATGACAGACCTGGCTGCTTCGGGGCGCTTTTTTCCACGCTCCTAAAGCCCACCCAGTCTTTCCATTTGCGCTTTCGGAAATGGGCCTCCTTCACTGCAGGGCCAGAGACTCCTGGCATCAACTCAACCTACCTGCACGGAAAAAGCTTTGTTGGAATTGCTTTGGGGAAGGCGGTTTTCTCAAGGCACAGTTCGACAAGCCAAGCAAGAAAACGCCCAATAGCCTGTTTGTCTGGCTTTTGCTTGTCGGATGTGTTCGCTTTTTTCCGGAATGGCGCCACTGCAACGCAGCGCTCCTAGCAGCATCCGCCGGAGTTGCCGCAGCACCTCGCCTGCCAAGAGAAAATGGGATCTGGGGGGAGCGTGCGACTTATGTAGGCGGGCCTTAGGATTGGCGAAGGAAAATAGAACCCTATCAGATCTGAACGTCAGGCTATTCCTTCCTTCATGCCTCACAGAGAAGAGTCCCATCCTGGCTGTTCCCATTGTGACCCAACCGACTAACTCCTAGAGACAGAGTCTGATGACGGCAGGAATGAGTGAGGGAATGAATGGGAGTTGAGGATGGCATTTGGATCCGTCTGAAATAGCAGTTCATCTCTGAGATTGATGGTGATACGTCCGCACGCCAGCACACTCTCCCTTCCTTAACTTGCTCTCGTTAACACGGTCAAGGGAAAGAGAGAAGGGAAGGGAACGGTCATTGTCTTATTAGTCTATCATTTGGACTGTTCCATCGTGAGTCTTTCATAGTGACAGGAACTCCAGAAATCCAGTAAGGAAGAATCTGGGTGAGCAAGTAACATTGTCACTTGCAGCTATCCAGTAAACGTCAACACACAAAAAACAAATAAGAGAAAAAAGGAAGAAAACAACGACATGCCAAGAATAGTGAAGCCCCCAACATACGTCTGTTGTAAGACCCAAAGGTGAACACCTCATATAGATCGGCTTCGAAGGCACCCCTTCCGGAGCCAAAGAAAGGCTCCCATGGCCTTTCCGAGCCCAGAGTTTCCTAGATTGGCCTGTGGCCTACCGTCCAAAGCGCTTTGGCCTCAAAAACCAACAGCCGCGAAACCAACCGCCGGAACGAGGATCCCGCGTTGCAACTCGGGCTTGGTGCTGAGCAGTCCTACACAAGCGCTGCATCCGTGCCGCTTCCTCTAATTTGTGATTTAGATTGAGGGTTTGGAGGATGGGGGGCTCCCATTCACCCCCTGCAAAAGAAAGGGTTCAAATCCACACCAACTACGGGTTGCCTCTAATTGGTTTAGAGGCTGGGGGACCCTCTACAAGAAACACCCACTCCGTCAGGCTGAAGTGCCAAGTATCGCCTGTGGGAGGGAACCCGGATGCCTTTCCTCAGTCATGTCAGCCCGCTGTCAGTTGCCATGCTGGCGGGAGGGAGAGTCTTTTAGTCTCTTGCAATTTCCTCATGAGAAACCCAACCTGGATCATCGGAGTACGACTTTCCGGCTGGCTGAAATACCTGTTTTACACGGACATGCTCAGCAGGTTCCGGTACCCGCAAACATCCGCAAACAGATTTGCACGTAACAAAATATCGGGACCCCACCAAATGGTGGCTTTTGCCTGCGATTCCCCCAGCCTGAAAAAACCTCCGCTCTAAAACCTCCGAATCCATGTGCTCAAAGCCTGAATGCCCGCATGGCAAAAAGAAACACGCGGCACGAGCGCACAAGGACTGCGTGGCCACAAAGCGCCAATATCCAACGTCTGCAGCTACTTGGCATTACCTGTATGAAATGCAACCACGAACGTGGAACCTCTGTGTTCCTGCAGAAAACCAGCCCACATTGCAACCACTGCAGCTGGCAAGCTTGCACAAATGGTGCAGCTACCTCTGCTTGCCTTTGAGAGTGGACAATGCATAACAATGGCGGGGTCACGTCTACCTCTGTTTGCCCATGAGATGTGCTGTGTCCAGAGCCACATACCGGGTTCTGCGGAGAAAAACAAAACGCCCATCTGCTCTCGCCCGACTTTCTTCCCCGCACGCCCCCCCAACCGCAATGTTGTCAAGGAACGCTGTGACGTCTGAAACCAAAATGGGTGTTGTTTCTTATTTTTTCGCAGGCTTTGAAAATAAGGGCCACATCCAACTTTGAAGATGAGACACCCTTTGGTGGACATCATTTGAGATCAATGTCCTCCGACCATTCGGGAGGATTCATAGCCATCTGCTTCCTTTCCCTGCCTCGTCAACAAAGCGCCAAACAAATCCACGATTTCCATACAGCAGCTCCTCGCAAGGTCGCCACGTACTCTTCTGCCAAGCCCAGACTCGCCCAGCAGAGGCGGGTGCAGGCGCGCAGCCTGCATGGGTCCCACTGGCGCTAGCGTGACTCGAAATTACCCGACAACTCGTGAAACCACCGAGACCCAAAGGTGATGTTTGGAACCCCCCAAATTCTTCTCAGGCGTCTTCCTTTCAGAAACTGG
>CAUJNA010001946.1:117500-145000 GCA_963377175.1 Effrenium voratum | reverse complement strand
CTGACACGCTGAGTCGCTGGCAAGTCTTTGGGCAGTGGCCCGCGCAGCAGCTCTGACAGGACGCACCGGGCCGCTTGTCGCTCCTGGGCCTCGGAAAGCGAGGGAGGGTGCCTGTTGGTCTTTGACCCCCTGCGCAGAGATACGCTCTTTGTCAGAAAGAGGGAAAACTAGGATTTTGACAGAAACTCAACAGGGTCATGTGTTTTTTGCTTGAAAGAGGAAAAGAACAATTGGAAAAGTTTGTAAAAAAAGGTCTGTCAGGCCCTGCACAAGTTGCTCTTGCCCCCATGGTTCAGGCTCTGCACAAAGGTACTCTTCCCCCAAGAACTCCAAAAGGGGCTTTCTGGTCGCCTTGCTGGTAGGGGCACTACGATCTTCCAAAAACATGCAAAGGTTAAAGGTCAAACCTCAGGACAACCAATCCGGGCTGTTTTGCAGTTTTGCAAACTAGGGTGGAGGTGTGTTGAGTTTGGAGTAACCTCCAAGTGTCAATGGCAACGGGGCGGGCTCTTCAGTTGAGCAAACCGTGGAAAGGCCAAGTGGGGTCCGGTCAACAAGCAAATTCAAGCCCTACTAGAAGCTATCATATGGGCGTGGCTGGGTTTTGAGGAAAAGCTCAAGAAAACTTAAAAGAATCCAGCCGGTTCTGTGATACCACTACTGGGAGACGGCCTTCCCGATTCCCAGACGTCCACAACTCTGATGTACACTCCGCTCCCTGCATCCTGCCCGGGTTTCCTTTGTGGGGGAATGGAGTCCCACCCGCAGACTTGGAAGTACACAAACTGAGAGGGAAGCCTGTACGCTGCCCATTTTGGTTGTGTGTGTGTGTGTGAGGCAAAAAACTGCGGGGAATTCACCTAAATAAGATCAAAGGGACCGTAAGTTCAAATTGGGAAACAGATGGCAGAGCCCGCAAGCATCTAAGGCCTTTTGAACTGGGAAGTTGGCACGGCGCTGCAAAGCCCATCGCCCATGAATCCAAGAGACCCCCAAATCGCCAATGGGGCGTTTGGGGCTGCTCGCTTCGGAGTGACATCGAGTTGCATCAGAGGCAGGAACCCCTCTTGGAGTGGAAGAAATTTGACTTCAGGGGTGACCTCTCTAAGACAGACGCTCTTCCTGTCAAAATAATCATTCAGGCGGTTGCTGTCCCCTTAAAATCATCCAAAAAGGACCCTGTGAATATCTACGGTTTCGGCTGCCTGACAAAAGTGAGCTCCACGCTTCCTCCTCCGCTTCATCGTCGAAAGCATCTCGGGCGAGCTGTTCACATGAGACACAATCAGAACATGCTATATACTGAAGGTGTGTAGCCAAAACCTATGCTAAACAATCAAAAAGGCTTTTCTGCTTCTCATATCCTCACCAATTTATGGCAAGGGCATTGTGCTTTGCTAACCTTGATCTACCCAAATCGGTCTTTCTTGTGGCTCGCATCTCACGTTGCAAGCTACCTCCAAGCACATGCAACACGGGGCCTGCCTCAAGCTCGCGAGAGTCGGATAGATTGGGTCCAAACCGCAACAAGGGCCTTTTCGTTCGGGAAAAACAAATGGCCGCAATAGGCAATAGGGTCAAAGCGTTCAATCACAATTCCTGAATTGGGTCCGCCATGTCAGACAATGCCAGGCCTTCACCCATACCCTGAGGGGTTGATCAATCTATGGACCCAGCGGATAGGACAAGCCTCCTAGTCATGGAACTTGCAACAATGAGCCAGCTTTGAAAGAGGAAGGCCCCTCATTTCTCTGAACACAATGGCAGAAGCTCAACTCTGAAGCCAGTTTTCGGTGTCCCTAAATTCATCGCTTCTACCAAATGGTATCCTTTCGGATGCAACAAACGCGTGACTGTCCTTTGGTTCAAGTCTTCTGGAACAAGTTTACCAAAATCCGTTCAACGGGAAGTGGCTTTGTCCTTGAAATGAGGATGGTAGGTTCCTCAAAGTTCTCCAAATTGCTTGGGGGGCCAGTTTTCCTTTGGCGCCATTTAGAGCGGTAACTTTGAGGACTTGAAGGGATCCGGTTTCGGTTTGAAGTCCGAACGCAGATGTCGTCACAAAGTTCGGTGACCCGCGACATCGTTCTGTTTCCCTTTGGGCTTCCCGGTAAAACAAAAACAAAAACATCAAACATGGGCTCCTCGACAAGGACCCCGGCTTGTCGCTCGGCGAAAACCCTCCGCGCCTGCGGCCTGTGCGAGGGCCGCGCGCTGGGCCAGCGAGCGGAGCAAGGCCCGGCTCGAGGGCCTCTCAGACTTCAAGCCGACGGCATCCGTGCGGTTGCCACGTGCTCGCTCACCCCAAACGACCTGGAAATGAAAGGTGATCACCTTTTGGGGCCTTTAGAAAAAAATGGACTTTTAAATGGGACAACCCAAAGGTGAAAAGGGTCGGCATTGGGCAAGTGAGTACAAAATGAGTGGTTTCCTGTTGAATACCAGACCCCCGGACGGGTGGGTCTTTTGGTGGAAAGACCCCACAAATCGTGGTTTGCCTGTTGGTTCCCATTAACACTATATGGGCGCAGGTCGAAACCCAGACACCCGGGTTTGGTATCCGGCCCCTTTTGTGTGGTCCATGCTGAAAGGGAATCTGGGGGGGTACCAGGGATTTGGCGTGCAGCCATATTGCCCCTACCATGCTCAACCACAAAACCATGGTAAACTGAAGGGTCGCGAAGTTGGAGTTCCTTGTTCCTTTCTTGCGACATTTACAAGAGAGGACATGCGAAAATTGGGGCTCGTTCATGGGTTTTGGTGGAATAGTCCATGAATGACCCATCTCCCTCCGAGATGGCCGGTTTTTCAACCAAGCCTCATTCGAGCCCCTGAGGCATGGGTTGTGCAGGTCTGTGAAGGTTATGTAGCAAAAGTCATGTGCAAGCGGTATATAAGTTCCAAACCTCCTGAACCCATAACTCAACGCTCCCCATGCGGGAAATAAAACAGATATGGCCTGAACCAACACTCCTTTTGTGTGAAGTAGCCAAACAAGAAGCCCAATCAGTGTCCAAGGAGTCCACACAAAAGCCCGGGAAACTAAGAAGTGGGCTGGCCCCCTACCCTCCAGTTTCTTGTAGCTTCTCAGCAGGGAATGAGTTGGAATGACCCCGAGGGTTATATAAGTGGTTTCCTCTCAGGAAATCCCCCAAGAGCCGGTTCATTCTAAAACAAAAATCGGTTGCCACCGCTCGTCATTCCAATGGCCCCAGACCGCAGCGCGCGGTTATGGGTTCCAATGGCCCAGGGCCCCGCCTCACGCCCGCCCTCAGCAGCTGGGCGCCCGCCCGCAGCAGCGCCGCCGAGCAGAGCGGCTCCGGGCCTCGGAGCTCACTTCGCCGGGCGGGGCGGGGGGGGGGGGGGGGCGGGAGGGCGGGGGGGGCTCAAGCAAAAAAGTGTGGAAAAACAAGAAACGGCGAAAAAAGAGCTCAACCTGTGTGTGTGTGTGTGTTGCTAAGAAAAAACAAACAAACAAACAAAGAAATAAAGAAGCAAAGAAACAGCCCTGAACATGTAGGTTTTGTTGTGTTGTTGAGGGAACCTTTGAAAGCGGCGATTTTACATTGTCTCCCAGTAAAACAACTCGAAAGGGTACCCTCAGAAAAAGACACACCGAAAAAAAAAAAACAAGTTGGCCCCAAGATGACTCAATTTACGCAAGGGTCTAAATGTCCTACAAAAGGTCCATGACCATCCTTAACACCGAGCTAAAAGGTATCTTCATCATGACACACACGAGCCACCGTCAGAGCACACAAATGTAATTGGCGTACAGTAAAGGACATGGAAAAATGAGTGAGACCCTTGCCTTTCCCTTTGGGAAGCCATGGCCATCTAAAACACGCTCACACAGAACCAAGCTCGATAAAACGTATACGTTGCATTCCACTCTCGCACTCAAACCGAAACAGAGACGACAGCCACGACGACGACCCGACGAGGGGTTTTCGGATCTCACGAGGGGTTTCCCTCAGGTGCGGGCGGTGGTTTGTGAGCAAGGCCCGGTGGCAGGTGTCGGCAAAGCCCGGGCCTAAGTGACCAGGTTCGGACGGGACGTGGTGCTCTGACGTTAGATTCCCTCAAGGAACACTTAATCCCAGAAGTTCCCCTTTTTGGGTCTAAGGAAGACTTAAAACTTGGAGTAGTCCAAAAATGGAACCCTGTTGTTGCGATGGCTTTCAAAGGGAAACCAAGAAACCGGCCAGTTGATCCGCAAAATTCTGTCTGGGTGATGGCCCTATAGATTGGGGGTTGCCCCCGGTGAAAGCACGAGGAAATATGCGAATACCGGTGCAAAGGGAACCAAAGCAAAAATAAAAATAAAAACACGTGTTGAGCGTTCCCCACAAAACTAGGTTCAAGGAAGCCAGCGAATTGCACAAAGCAATGTCCAATTGGGGAACGTACATCAGTTTTCACTGAGAAATGTGGAATGACATGAGAAGAGACGCATATCAAACAGGTCCTAAATCTCCACAACCAATGGCCTTTCCAAAAAAAGGGCCTCTGAACAAAGGCTGGGTGAAGACACTTTGCCGAGGAGTTTAAATTCGCCGAACACCCAGCAAAACCAGCAGGTTCTGGGGTACCTCCCCCATGCTTTCCAGGCATCCTTCTTTCTAAAACCACCCAAACCCCTGGGGAAACAGCCGGTTTTCGAGAAGAACGATGGTTGAAAAGAACGGGGAATCAACCCCCAGAAGAAGATCCTGCTTTTCGCTGGCTCTTTGGACTTCACAAAAGGGAAGCGCCGAGGCCGAAGCCCATTTCACCCCGCAGGGGCTCGGCGGACCAAACCGCCTCGCAGCACCGTGCGCGGAAAGCCGTTGGGAAACGGAATCTTCCCCTTCAAAACATGGGCTTGTCTCAAAATTGGGGGGGTCCCCAACATGAGTGGTTTTCTTTGGTGCTCCTTTCAACAAGGGGGTTCCCTCAAGACGCACCTACATGGAGCCCAACGGCACTTGAGTTTATTCAAAGATGAGATGGATCTTTCTGGATTCCAAGTAGATCTGCAGCACTGAGAAGCGGCCCTCCCAAGAACCTATTCTTCATGCAAAGGGGGAGGTTCCCGAGCGGTATCGATTCGGCGACCACGGAATTGGCACCATCCGAGCACCATAATTACTCAAGCCGATCTGCTTGGGAAGTATGGTACCCTAGATATACCCTACCCCGCCCCTAGTCCAAGTGGGTCACCACGCGGAATCAACCACTCGAGTCATACGCCCATCTGCCGGTGCCTGAAGCCTCGACGGCATCAGCTCCGCCAGCATAGGAAGCCTGATTCAGCAGGTTTGCTTGTGAGAGAGGATCCCTGGGTATCAGAATCGGGAAAAATGGGGCAGGGGGAACCAGACCCCACAAAAACCGTTGGTTCCCCTTTTCCTCACTATAGGACAAGTCCCTAATTTATTGCGAAGAAAGCTCCTGGCTATTTCGCAGGGTACCCCTTCCTAGTTTAACAATGGGAGGATTATAAAGGTCGACCGGCCATTCCGATTGAGTCCGCCAAAAGCTGCGTGCCCGTAAAGAACTTGAGGGTTGCTGACTAACAGCAAAAACCCCATAAGGCTAAACAACGCAATTTTGCCCACTGGGTGCCTCTTTTCTGAGGGTACCTTTTTGGTGCTTTATTGTAAAGGGAATTGTTTGGGAACCCTGTTGAACCGCATACGGCTATACTGGCCAGGAAAAACTCTTCTAGCACAAGTCCGAACATCAAAAACCTCCAAGCTTAAGGACCAAGAAACAAAATGGTACAACCACAAGTTTAATTTCGTTTTGTGGCGAGCCTTCCCCCAACCCCCCCCCAAAAAAAAAAAAGAAGATAAAAGTAGGGGGCCTGGGGGGTGGTCGGTTGATGGTTGCCTTTTCTCAAACCTGTTAACCACCTTATTCGTTCTTAATATAGGGTTTTGGGGGAGTCTATCTATCGTTTTCGTTAAGGTTGTCATTTGGGTAAATTGTCACCTTGTTCATTGTTGAGCTGGGGAGTGACGTTTTGTTCATTTGAATAAGGTTGGGACTTTTAGTAGTTGTTATGTCTGGGGTGTTGGGCGGGGCATTTGTTTTGACATCGTTTTAGTCATTGAAATTGTGATATAGGAAAAAATACTGTACAATGAAAGGTTATAAAGGTTTACCAAGTTTAATCACATCATGACTAACTCATATGAATAGACTAAAGATTTATTACTCTTGTTATGCGTTCTCTTACTCCGTCTTCGTCGCAGTATTCTTTGTATTCCCTGAGTAATTCTCTAGTGTATGTATTGAACACTCTTTCTATGATTGCTTTACCTTAAACTCTTCTCTTCTAAAAAAAATGTGCGGCCATTGCCACTCAAAAACCAATCAACCATCCACCAACACCTTAACTCGTTGCTTTGCTTCATGTCAGCATACCAATGAAAACGTTCTAAAATGTAGTGGGTGTGTTTCCTGTTTCTCTTTGCAAACGACTTAACCGCCGAAACAAACATTTTATTGTTCTTAAACTCTTCTTTAAATTCTTCATTGTCTAACACTTGGTCGAGTTCCCTCTTGAAAACACGAAGGCTTGTTTTATTTGTTTTTGATAAGAAAATACGGGTTCATACACTCTTTGAAGAAAAGTATCTGTTGCTCCGGTCTTGTTAGTTTGTTGCTACTACCATGTTCTTCTTTAAAAAAAAACTTCGCTTCCTTCTGGTGTAGGTCTAGACACTTTGAACAGTAGAGGCTGTAATCACATATCATATCACAAATACCAGCGGGAAACAGGTTGTTTAACAGAACCTTAACATTTGTCATTTCTTTCTTGCAACATCTACAGTTTGTATATTCAAATAGCATTCTGTTAATATATATAATGGTTGTTTATTTAGGTAGTTTTTCGGGGGTGGGTTCTTTGTTTGCTGTTGCAGCTTTTAAGTTCAATCTTAACCACTTATCCTGACTATCAAGTTTCAAAATTTGTGTTTAATCATATTCTACTAAAATGGTATCATTAAATTAAATCACTCATGCCAACCAGCCCCCTATTCCATCCCAATAATGTTCAACAAGTCTCGGTAATGATGTTACTATAACTCTGTGGTATTGTTGATTGTCATTATTGTCGTAGTTGTATTGAATGATTTCATCCAGTAAATTATGACAACTCCAACATATCACGCATACCATCTTTTGAGTAAAAAAACTCACCACACTCTCTAGCAATAATATTCTATAGTCATAACTACAAATAACAACAAAACTATCAGACGTTGTACTTACTTTATACACCATTTTTATAAAATTAACTAAATCTGGAAAAAGGTATTTTTAATGAAAAATAAAATCATTTCTGTCTCCTGCTCCATTTTCTCACTTAATATAATATGTTAATGTTTCTTTATGTCAAAATTATTCTATGTCCAGGGGTGGGGTTATCTTGATAAAACAATTTCTAACAAATTAATCTGGCGAGATTAACGAAAGACCAAATAATCAGCAACATCTATTATGACTTAAACGAGGGTGTCGGAAGCACACATGCGACACACAAGAAGGCAAAGGAAGAAGACGCGACCATAACGTTAGATGATGTTAAGTCTTTCTTGAACAACAACCAAATAGACAAATCAAGAATTACAGAGGCACCAATTCCTATACCGCGCTGTTTGCCAAATATGAATATCAAACAGACATAATGCACATGACACCCTTAGCGAAGGTCAAAGATGGTCCACAGTATGCTTTAGTCGTGATTGACATCTTCAGTACTTTCGCAGATGTAATTCCGATGGAGGAAAGAGACGGAGAGCACGCTTTGAAGGCGTTGAGAGCAAGTTTTACCAAGATGGGTTATCATATGTCCGTGTATTCTGATGATGATGGAGTCTTTGCAACAAAAAACCAAGTCCAGGGTATCAAACACATAATAACAAAGACCCACGCAAACGTGGCACAGCGTTTTATTAGGACGATGGAAAAACAAAATCCATGATAGAGTTAGGTTTAACAACATGAAATGGACCGATGCCCTAACACCAGCATTGAAACAGGATAACAGCACATTGCACTCATCAACAAGGATGACACCGACCGAAGCACACAAGGACGACAACGAAATAAATGTAAAGGTCAACCTGAAACTACGAGAAAAGAATAAAAGAAGGTATCCCAGAATAGAGGAGAACGATAAGGTAAAAGTGATTCAAAAGAAAAGGGACAATTACACCGACAGAAAGGAGTATAACTCTAAATGGTCTAATAAAATGTTCAATGTTGACAAAATTGAATATGATATTATGGGCAGTAAAACTTACAAAGTAGCAGGAATAAACAAACCGCTTTTGAGACATGAAATTTTGTTAGTTAATAATTAAACGTATCTCTTAGTGTCTTCGATATACTTGACTTGATAGCAATCCAGACTTTGCGTTCTTTAATGCCTTTTTCATTAAGTCTCTTAACATACATGTTTCGTTAATTTTTGTACTCGCTACTGTCTCTATCTACTTCTTTTGCCTGATAATTGTTATTGTTACTATATGTAGGTTTCGTACTCATGCTCTTTAAGATTTTCATTATGTTTTCATTTTGTTCCAACAGTTTTTCTAATCTTGGAAACAACAACTCCAAACTACTGTCAATGTTATCTAAATGTTCCTCCATTTAAAAACTAAACTAAACTACATTTAAAAACTAAACTTTTAAAACTAAATGTATAGAATCTGTTAAACCTACTCTTTAAATACTAACTTATGTCCCTGTTAAAACTAACATTAGTTAAATGTTCATTAGCTTCAATAACCATATCGCCACCTGGTTTATTTTATCAATATTCAAGTCTTTATCTGGTTTTTCATCAGAAAACATACATGGAACACAACTAACCTTGAC
This sequence comes from Effrenium voratum, assembly GCA_963377175.1. Taxonomy (NCBI): domain Eukaryota; class Dinophyceae; order Suessiales; family Symbiodiniaceae; genus Effrenium; species Effrenium voratum. The sequence continues at coordinate 136,126 of CAUJNA010001946.1, read as the reverse complement.
ACCGTCTTTTTGTATCTACTGTCAATCCATTCTTAAAATTCATAACATGATTACATTTACCACATTTTATAGCTTTACTCACACCCTTTGATTTAACACTTTGTGTTGTTACAATTCTTTCTTGGACCTCTGGTATTGGTCTGTCTTTGCTTTTACTCTTTTTCTTTTTTGGCATGTATATTAATATTGACATTTATATTTTGATATATTGTATCCCTAGCTTAATTAGTTCTAATGAAGAACAGCAACATTTTAATTTTATTGTCAGTTACTACAACTTGCTCTACTTTCTCTGCTTCATCTAGTACATTAATATGGTCTGAATAACTTCTGTTCATACAAATAATAAGAGAAGGTATTTTCATTCAGAGGAAACATAAAGCGCGAGACCGACACACACTTTTCCCCCAGGCAAAAGCATGTCAGCTGTGTATGAATGTTAATGCATTGGTCACTGACTGCCCTCAGCTATGCTACTGAGGTGCAGCAGTATCCAGCTGGACCCCCAGCTTTTAGCCCAGGCCTCTCCCCAAACGGGCACAGCACCTGAATCGCAAGAGGGCCTGACACTAGAAAGGAGATGGGGTGCAGCTGGAAGTGGCAGCCGCCCCGCGTCCCTATTCATCAGCATTCCAACTGATGCATGGACCGTGGCCTGCCACACCCCAATGACGAGAAGGCCTTTTAGGCGACTCGCCCCAGGGTTGGGTGGGTGGGAAAGAAAGCTGTTTTGGCTCAGCTTGAGCCAAAATGGACCCCATACGGCGAGCACATTTTGACTCAAGCTTACATGTTCCCTGAATGATGCCATGTCACCCAAGGCCTGCCAAGCACTAACATGGAACACATTCAGAGGAAACATAAAGCGCGAGACCGACACACACTTTTCCCCCAGGCAAAAGCATGTCAGCTGTGTATGAATGTTAATGCATTGGTCACTGACTGCCCTCAGCTATGCTACTGAGGTGCAGCAGTATCCAGCTGGACCCCCAGCTTTTAGCCCAACGCACTTTCACACACGCAAGACGACCGGTCTTTTCTGCGCTCCACCCAATGCACTTCACATGAAACTAAACACTTTGATACATGCTCGCATGGGGAGTAAACATAGTTCCTGTCTGAAGAAGCTCTGCTGTACGTAAAACTGATTGAGTTGGGACCATGGGTCATCCGCTCCAAGTCTTGAAATGGCGTCACTCCAGTTGCTTTTGGATTGAATCCACTCAAAAAATATGGACGTCTCCAACCCGAACATCGCAGCATGTGTAAGCATGGCTAATTGATCAAGGTCAGGGGTATCTGAACGGCCACGCACCACGGCCATCAGAGCAGCGACATTGTCCAAGAACCAGAGTCCTGTTCTTCCTCGGAAATGCTCGGGGTACACGGAAAGGGCTGCAAGTACCATAAGCAGTTTTAGTTGTGCTATGTGCCAGCCATCTGCCCGGCAGGAGTCGTACAACGTCTGGGGCACATGAACCACATGCCCCAGCCTAGCTTCACTAGCAAGCCCAGGATCGACTACGAACCTACGTGGGTTGGCTGGGGCTAGTGAGCAAAGGCGTCTGGGACGTTCTGCCAAAACTGACTCAAGCAATTGGAAAGCGCTTTCCAGTGCCGGTGTCAACGCAGACGTCCGCTCATACTGTCTATCCTTGAGAGCCCCCAACCCTGCTTTCCCAACTTTCCCAAAAATCCCTTCCTGGAAAAAGTTGGTGCAGCCAAACAACTTACTAGCAGCGCCTGGTTTCAGCATCCCTGCTGACCTGGCTTCCTGGATGAAGTGGATCACCTTTTTCTCCAACCTGTCTCGGGGCCAGAAGGTTACTGTCTGCTTTGTGGTGAGGTGCTCCAGGTTATGCATCAGACCCAGGAAGTCGCCTTCACTGGAAAAAGGCTGAGATTTCTCGTCGGCCCAAGGAGTACCCAGCTCGGCCATGAATCCCTTCACGGCCACTTGAGCGGAGCCGTTGGAGCTCGCCCAGTCCTGCATGGTGCAGTCATCGAAGTACATGGAGAAGAGCACACCTAGGAAGCGACGAACCAGGGCCTCGCACAGCCTGCTGTATCGGTTGAAGGAAGTGACTGCAATTGGCAACCCAAAGAGCATACCACTGTACAGCTGGAATGCTGGACTGTTCCACTCCGGGTGCCAAAAGACCACCACACATATTGGCACCAGGCGATATGCGTCTGGCCAATCTTCCCCTGCACTGTGTAATGGGTCAGGAATGCCTGCGATGGTGCCTCCTCGGAGGACCGCAGCTTGTTGTAGCGCCCAAACGTGCTGCGCCGGCCGGAGAGCCGAGCAAAACTCTAGGTGGTTGGCATCAGCTGATAGTTCGCTCTGGCCACCCTTGTCAGCATCATCAATTGGCCGCACTTTGCCAGTGCTTTGAGTGATAGGAAAACGAGGGATCAGCCTCACTGGCCGACGCTGCACTTGCCTCTGCAGTTGTTCCCATGTGAGGGGTTCTGTTGCAAACCCTTTGCTGGCATCCTTCAACCCCGACTCCAACATGATGCCATCCAACGCTCCTGGCCTGAGCCGGGATAGAAGAGCGGCGTTGGTGGTGTCCACGTCCGCAAAAAGGGATTGCAGGTGGATAGGGTCGATGTCTCTGGGCGCAAAGGCCCCGCACGGGGGAGCGTAAGCAACCGCCGGGAATCCTGTCACAAGGTCGACTGCGAACATGTGGTCCGGCCATGAAATGATCAGGAGGAGCAGGGCTACCAGTGCAATATGCCTAGTTTTGGTGACTCTAGCAACCCCTGGAGGCTGGAATTGCCGTAGGTGCTTGGTCACCACCTGCCATCTCCGTGACAGCTCCTTCAACACTCCTAGGTTCCGCATGCGGGCTGCTTCCAGACGGCCTCGATGCTCGTCTGCTGCAAACACGAATTCGTGGTCAAGGCAAATGGGTTGCTCCGTGGGGAGTGTCTGGCCTGCTGCTGTGATGGCTGCTTGGAAATGCAAGTCCGGATCCAGACTGTAGGAGATCACTGGCGGCAGGGCCGCACGATGCGCCATGGCTTTCTGCTGTAGCCCAGCTCCCGCTCGGCTCGCAAAGAGGCCTTGCCAATCCAGAAACGCGGGGCCTAGCTCCCCGTCCACTTGCAGCCCATTGCCTAGTCTCCAATCCTTGTAGATAGTGAAGGGTGGCTGATTGAGCAAGTCCTCCACCAGCGGCCATTCCTTCAGCCCCGCAGTAAACTGCGGTGGATACAGCTTCCGGAACGCGGCAATCACCTCCTCCTGGACAAAGTGCATTCCCGGCGTCCAAGGCATGGACTGTGCTGTTGGCATCCCTGCCAAACAGACCCAGCGGCGCCCTGTTGCGCGGGGAAGACCACCTCGTGCCTTGCGCACCTGTGGGATGGTGGTTGTAGCAGCCTCTGCAATGAGAGCATCAGCATGGCAGAGCTGGTGCGGCGCGCAGTCGCAGACTAGGGTCTGGTGGTAGAGTTCCTCCAGTTTGCCGGGAAGTTCTGAGGTCTTGAGCCACTGCACGTACAAGAGAAAACACTCTTCGCGTGATCCATGCTGTCCTGGCACGAATCTAGCTTTCCAGCGTGTGCTGGGCAGCCTGTGCGAATGATGTCCAGGACCAACATAGATGTGCCCCTCCGGAAGACCCGACTGCTTAAGCTCCTCCAAGTCAAATTCAGACACTGACCGGCGCCGTGGTATATGGCTAAGGGAAAAACTGCTGCTGAGGTCCAAGCCCAACAGCACTGCCGTAGATACCATGGACCACTGTCTGGTTGCACGGGAATCCCAGTCAAGCCATGCTCTGCGATCACCCGTACAGCTGATTGGCGGAGAGCGGGGGACACGCAACTGCGCTCTGCCTGTTCTGGCTGCCCACCACGAAGCAGACACCGCAATGTGGTAAGCTAGAGCAGCTGTGTACTCCGCCTCGTCGTGACTCGGGTAGTGCCTCTTCCCATCCACCAAGAAGGGTTTCCACTCCTCCTTGGAGTGGATGTGACGGCACTGGACTGCCACCTTCATGTCGATTTCCTCTATGTTGTGCCTTAGCCTCTGCCGTTTGCATCTAGCACCTTGAAAAACACAGGCGTCATAATCAAAGTCCTGCCAATGGCCCTTGCTCCACATGTCCAGTTCTGTTGGTAAAAACCAGTGCAAACTGTTTTGTGGGTTCTCTCTCACTGATGCTCCGCCTCGGGCTCTGTGAAGTTGGATCTGTTGCAGGACAAAGGCACAGGCTTCGTTGTCTACCTTAACTCTGCGAGCATCCCTTCTCGAGAGGCCCGGTAGCCCTAGAGGATGCTCTTCTGACCTGAGGGGCGGTGGAGCCTCCGACCCATCCGCAAAAACTCTCGGGATTTCGCGGGCCCGGCTCTTGGTAGAACAGTCAAAGGCAGCACATATGAAATCTGTCCGAGTCAGTTCCTCAGCGAGCCATCCCTGGCACGCGGGACTAGACAGGTCATGAGTGCTATCCAGACACCAATCGACCCCCAAACAGTCCCAACCGCAGAACCTGAGGGCGCACGCGACTGGCATGTTGGGCCCACAAAAGAGGTCGGCCGCCCTAGGCTTGGTTTGAGGTGACTCATACTGTTCCCCAACTGCTCAGTGGGTTCAGCGGGGCCCCCTCAACTCTTTGTCTTCTTCACCGGACATGCGTGGGCACCATGGGTCATGTTGCAAACCCGACCATTGCGAAGCAACACGGCACACCTGTGAAGCCCCTTCTTGCAATTGGCCGCCTGGCACCTACCATGTTGGAAGTCCTTGCAGAGCTTGTCCCCTGAGGCCGTGGTGAACTTCACGTTTCACAAATCCAGTGGGCATCTCTCAATTGCATGGTCTCTTTCACGATAACCCCCAAATGCTTTTGGGACTGCCTGAAGGACTGAACCCAATGAGCACGCTCCTGGATATCCTGCTGCTCCAACCACGCCAAAGCCGATGCACCTCCTTTGGACTGAACAGCCCGAACTGCCCGAAAATAGTAAGCCATGAGGGTATCCAGGGGAATTTGCACCACTTTGGTACTGTCCGCACCGAGATCCCTCTCAGTGCTGGGGTCCGCCCCACCTGGAATGGCCCGCACTCCTGCAATGGCCAGTGCCAGCAAATACGTGTGCAACCGCGACAGGTATCCTGACAGGTCCTTAGTGGCTGGTGCAACTTCCTCAGGTGCATCCATGTACAACATGTCTCCGACTTTCTGCCGCTTGCGGGACGATGTAACCTGGAACATCAACGTTTTCACCAACCACAAATTGGTGACCATCAACATCCTCTTGTGGCACTCCCGTGCCACTCGAGATATCAATGAATCGGAAGGGTGAATTTCCGGCGGAAAACTGAGTTTGTACCTCCTCCAAAAACTCGTCTTCAAATCAAGTAAATCTTCGTCCCCCAACGGATCGTCCAGGTCCTGGATCTGAGCCTGGCTGTGATCCTTCTCACGGGCGGTAGCTTGCAGCCTAACGCTATGCCAGGCTTTCCTCAACCTCGCTCCTTCCAAGGAGGGGTTGGGCAGATCTTTAATCTTGGATAACCAATCATCGGTCTGCTTCTCTTCGTGAAACAAAAAGCGAAACTCTTCAAGGTCCTGAATTCCTTCGGACAATATAGCTTCTACAACCTTCTTATCCCACTTGAACTCTTTGCCCAGGCTCTCGAACGTCTCTCGCGGTGTGGCCTTCTGCACCACCATGGGCCTGGCCGCCATTGCTCAGCCGACCTGGGCCGTTGGGAAGGCACACAAACCCACACCACTCTCGAGCCTGACAAGTCCTACCAACCCAACTATGACGTGAGAGCAGAACAATCCACAACTGTGCACCAGAGAGCCCTCAACTGGCCACAGCTTGGACAAGAGACCACACTGTAGACTGCACAGACCACAGCTGGCTCTTTTTTTGCTCTCATGCCACGGAAAAGAAAAAGGGGGCTGGTGAGTTGGGAACATCTGCTGAAGTGGGGGATCATTGCGACGATAAGGCATTGAGAAGTGTTGCAGTGGTGTTCCTAACCCACGTGTGCACGGATGCTACCCGGCAGCAAAGACAAGCAGTCCTCACACACTCCTCGCTCATGCGCCAACGCTTCCCAGATGTCACTGCAACTGAACTCCGGGTGCTCCAAGCGGGCCCTGTTGATTCCTCTTCGCATCTGGCAAAGAGGGATCCCTCCACTCTTTGCATGGAATCGTGAAGAAGGCCTCCGTGCCACCTCGTAGCCATCCACTGGAACTCCCGCTCCAGTGCGATGCCGAAGGCGGCGTACCATGCTGGTAGCCCATCCCCAGTTATCCTGTGAGTGGTGGCGGCCGCCTGTCCACATGCGATGGAGTTCCACCGCGCGGGCGTCCTGGATCATCGTGGTGGCCCGATGCATGTCGCCTCCATGGATCGCTGCAAGCATCACCCCTGCTGCCAGGGGTCCACGGTGAACACCTGCAAGACAATGTACATATGCCCCTTCCCCTCTTTTGAGGGTGGCTTCCACCAAGTGCCAGGCCTGTACAGCCTCTGCGTCCCTGAATCTCTCATCAGCTGCAGCAAAGCGCACCTGCATACAGCCCTGAGGAACAATCCCTTGTTCCCCGGCTGCGCGCTGGGTGTGTACTGGCTGAAGGAACGCTGTCACCATGGCTGTAATGCCCTGTTCTGCGAAAAAGCTGCGAAGCGATTCTGTTGGCAAAGGGCCCAACCAAAGAGTGCCCATTCCCTGTGGCACTGGCAAAGGTGTGGGCGGCTCTGGCCTGCCGCTATGGCCGGGCTTGGACCATCTCTCCCTCGCCCACTGGTTGAAGATCTCGTCCTCTGGTGGGCTCCTGGATCTGGACCGCGCCGGCTGGCCACCCCTTCGGAAGGCTCCCGCCTCCCTAGGTCGGGCCTCGCGGGCTGGCTCCAAGTGAACCGGCAATGCAGGCTCCTCATCCTCAACAGCCTCCACCTCCGGCACAGGGCTCACCGCCCTGGCTGCTGCTGCCCGTACAGGTCCCCCTGCAGGGCTCACAGGGGCCCGATCGCCCAAAGATGCTGCTGATGATGTAGGGCCAGCTGCAGGCCATTGAAGCTCTTGGGTCGCTTGGAAAGCTTCCCGGGACATGTACTTCTTGGCAAAGCAGTCCGCTGCAGGGTGCTGTCCAGCGCAAGTCCTGCCGCTGCGCATCAAGATTCCGCACTTATGATCGAGGCGGCAGTCGGGATCTGCGCAGTTGTTCGTCTGGTACCTCAAGCAGAGCACATCTTGTTCGCGGCCTTTCAACCGCAAGGAGACCACCTTGCCGGGCACCAGGTTCTCGAGCGGGGCATTCCGGTAAGCCATCTTGGGCGATGTCAGCGTGAACCGGCGGGCCGCCCGGGCGCTAAGCTCTTGAGACGCCCAATGAGTGACATGTTCATGCACCAAGCTCAAGTCGCATTCTAGTTTGGCCTTTTCTAGATGTTGCTGCCACGTGCCCGGGCTAATGCTCTCCCATGTGGTCACATGCACTGATGACAGAGCAGACCTGAGAGCCCCGGCCAATTGCAGCTTGATCTTCACCGACAGCAAGTAGCGCACTGCACTATACCGCAAAGGCATCAAGCTCTGCCCCTCAGGCGGTTTCAACTGCCAGTCGGACAGAGCTTGAGTCTCAGTGGGTTCCAAACCTACCAAGGAAGCCAGGGCTGAATAACTTGTAAGACTGTCAGGATCCTGTACGTGATCCGACATGATCCGACGAATGGCTGATGTGATTGCGGATTGAGTCAGCGAGGCCAACTTTGCACTGTCAAAAACCACACCGAAATCACGCCGCTTCAAAAGTGGAACTGCTAAATAGGCTGGCTTGTACATCTCCCACCAATCCCACTGGGTTGTCACGAAAAACCGTGGGATGGCGAAGTCAAAGCCCCCATGCCTGAGGTTCTTTTGCTTTCCTTTTGGGCACCAACAGTGGATCATATTGGGGCTAGCCCGCAATACAACGGCCCGGCGAATATGGGCCATGCGAAGGCAGCCAAAGCCCTGAATCCAATGTCCAAGCATCCCGTCCATGCAGGGTTGCCCGCCCTCTGGGCAGCAATGACGGTCTCCAAAACCCTCAACATGGCAGGTTCCAGCACTGGGGCCTGTTTGGAGTTATCCCCAATGGCCGGCTTGGCCCTCACAACCTCCGGCTGTAACACTGAGTCCATGTGCAAAGGGATCAGCAAATTGCGTTGGAGCCATTTCAGTGAGTGATATGCCCTGCCCATTGCCTTGTGTGAATGCACAAACGCCTCAACTGTTGAAGCTTCCAGCTCAACAAGAGGGCGCTTTGTGGTCTGGAGAAAAGCCATGAGTTCATCCCAGGTCATAACCGCTCGCGCCACAGTCGCGAACGCTGCACTGCCCTGCACCTGCTGTGCCCGGCGCTGTGCTGAGTCCAGGCGCTCCTGCAGTGTGGCTGGCGGTAAGCCAGCTGTAGGGCCCTGCGCAGCTCGAAGGATCTGCACCAGCTGCTCCACCTGGGTCCTGCCTCTGGCCTCAAGCACCTTGGCTGGGGCCCTGGCCACCTGTCTCTCACTGACCCGATGCCTGAAAAGTGGCGGGCGTTTGGGTGGGGTGCCTTCCAGCGGACCCACTGTAGACACTGCTGCATAAACCCCGGCAGAGGCCCTGGCCAGGTCCCGGAACTCCCGTCTCCGGGTTTGCAGCCAACTGTGTGCCAACCACTCCCCAATCTTCTGGGCTTGTGTCACGTCTGTAAAGGCAAAAGCAAAATCCCCATCATCCAACAGGCCATGATGCTGTCGCCATGTAGTGACACGTTGGGCCCATGCAGCCGCCTCGACGGTGTCCCGAGGGCCGCGCACCTCTGGCTGGCCGGTGGTTCCCACCACCTGCACTGGGGGACACATCATCATGGCTGAGATGACCACGAAGAGCTGAAGGCCCTGCACGAAGCCCTTAAGCCGTCTCGCAGATGCGGCATATTTGAAACTCCTCCGCACATTCGTCACACACCGGCATGTCACAGACGTCGCAACAATTGCCTGTCGGCAAGCCACACCATGTACAAGCCGGCAGGAGCGGGTGGCCATTGGCTTCTTGGATATGCCATGACCATAGGGTCCCCGCTGCCCTCTGCTGATCGTCGAGGACACGCACGTGGCGAGCATGGCGGGTCTTCCCAAACCCGACTGATGCGCAAATAGGTGGCCCATACTGAGAAGATGTCTGCTCGAGACACCACAGCATGGTCCCTGTCCAAACTGGCCTCCAGGTATTGCGGGTAGATGCTGGTGACTCGCATGTCCCCATCCACAAACGGGGCAAGGTCATCCCGTGTGAGGCGGCGCGTCCCTGCTTCCCAGTCCAGGGACCGCCCTCCCAAGGGGGCCACCACACCTGCCACAGTCCAATCTGGGTGAAGCCATGGGAACTGAAAGCCGCCGTAGCTCCTGTTGCACCTGACGCAATCGGCCTCGGTGCATGGGACTTCCAAAATAGGCAACCCCTGCACCATGGTTGGAACCGACTCATAGGGCTTGTGCAACACAATGACGACATTGGATAGGTGCGCCATGGCCAGAGCACGCGGCATAGGAAGGCGCGAAGATTGCGTGGCGTGTCCACTGGGACAGTCGCCCATGCGGCCGTGTGGAATACATGGCCGAACATCAAGCAACCTGATCCTAGACACAAATACGAAAGAAAGCTGTTTTGGCTCAGCTTGAGCCAAAATGGCCCCCATACGGCGAGCACATTTTGACTCAAGCTTACATGTTCCCTGAATGATGCCATGTCACCCAAGGCCTGCCAAGCACTAACATGGAACATTCATTTCTTGCATTCTTTTCTTACAAAGTTTTTCATTGTAGCGTCTTTACTCCATCTATATTCTACAATCTTCTAATGATATTTTAGTTTAAATGTTTCATGAAATATTTATCATCATACGTTTTACCACAACTACAATGGACAATACTCATACAAACAATAAGGCAAATTATTGTAATGAATCTGCTTATTTCATGCATGATAAATACTCGGGGCTCAGCAATGGAGTTTTCTTCGCGCTGTACCAAACTAATTATCTTCAGTGCTTCTGATTGAAGCAATGGGAAACCTGTTCCATTTTCATGATATTCACCACCAGCGTGTCATAAAAACGATGTTCCATTCAATAAAAAGATATAATTGTTATTCTATAAGTATGTATAATATTTCTTTGTTACGCCTGAAGTTCCAATAATACAACCAATAAACATAGCTGGTTACGAGTTCAAGCAATCTACAGCATGTACCAAAACTGCCCTTTCGTTCAATCGTTGTTGCTTCATCAACAGGTGGCAAAACAATTTTAATCCAATGTATAGGGATTGCTTCGCCCGTATAGTCATTTTTAGCTCGTCTGTTTATAATGACCCTATTTTCGTTGAAGTCAAGAAATATCAACAAGATAATATGAAGGTTGATGATGAAAAAGAAAAGTTATATTATGACACCTACCAACCTGAAGAGCTGGAAGAAACCATTAACACAAAAAGAAAGATTATTCACTACATGAAAGAACAGAAAATGAAGAAATTACATTCAATTCTTCTTTCAAAGTTCGCCAGACACAGTAAGTTATTACACGGACTGGCAAGGAGAGGTAGGCACGACGCAATTAGTTTTTGTTTAAGTGTTCAAAAAACCGTGTCTTAGCACCAATCATCAGGTTGAATTCAAGTTCGTTGTATATCTTTAAGTTGAAGAATGTATCAGACTTAATGTCTTTCATTGAGGAAGCCTCCGCCATCGTTGGTAAAGAGCAACTGTTAAATATGTATCATAAAGCAGTAGATGACGCGCCTTACAGTTTCTTTTATGTCAATATGAATTCCAAAAATGTTAATAATATATTTTATGTTAGATTTGAAAAAGCTTTTAAAATACAACAAACCTATAGTTGATAGAGAGGGGGTTGTAACCACGACAAAAACGCGATTTTGTTACCATGACAAGGTGCAATGTTACCACGGCAGAAAAAAAGCGTTACAGCGACATGTTTCTTGCGGGCTTATCCCGACAAGCAGGGAAATAGAAAGGAATAAGAAGGCATGAGAAGGTCAATAAGAAGGAATAAGAAGGAATAAGAAGGTCAATAGAAAGGAATAAGAATGTGAATAGAAAGGAATAAGAAGGAATAAGAAGGTGAATAGAAAGGAATAACAAGGAATAAGAAGGTCAATAGAACGGAATAAGAAGGTCAATAGAAAGGAATAAGAAGGAATAAGAAGGTGATTAGAAAGGAATAAAAAGGAATAAGAAGGTCAATAGAAAGGAATAAGAAGGAGTAAGAAGGTCAGTAGAAAGGAATAAGAAGGAATAAGAAGGTCAATAGAAAGGAATAAGAAGGAATAAGAAGGTGATTAGAAAGGAATAAGAATGAATAAGAAGGTCAATAGAAAGGAATAAGAAGGAACAAGAAGGTCAGTAGAAAGGAATAAGAAGGAATAAGAAGGTCAATAGAAAGGAATAAGAAGGAATAAGAAGGTGATTAGAAAGGAATAAGAAGGAATAAGAATGTGAATAGAAAGGAATAAGAAGGAATAAGAATGTCAATAAGAAGGAATAAGAAGGAATAACAAAGTGATTAGAAAGGAATAAGAAGGAATAAGAAGCTCAATAGAAAGGAATAAGAATGAATAAGAAAATAAATAGGAAGGAATAAGAAGGAATAAGAAGGTCAATAGAAAGGAATAAGAAGGAATAAGAAGGTCAATAGAAAGGAATAAGAAGGAATAAGAAGGTCAATAGAAATGAATAAGAAGAAATAAGAATGTCTAAGAAGGTCAATAGCAAGGAATAAGAAGGCCAATAGAAATGAATAAGACGGAATAAGAATGTGAATAGAAAGGAATAAAAAGGAATAAGAAGGTCAATAGAAAGGAATAAGAAGGAATAAGAAGGTCAACGGAAAGGAATAAGAAGGAATAAGAAGGTAAATAGGAAGGAATAAGAAGGAATAAGAATGTCAATAGAAAGGAATAAAATGAATAAGAATGTGAATAGAAAAGAATAAGAAGGAATAAGAAGCTCAATAAGAAGGAATAAAGAAGGAATAAGAAGGTAAATAGAAAGGAATAAGAAGGAATAAGAAGGTCAATAGAAAGGAATAAGAAGGAATAAGAATGTCAATAGAAATGAATAAGAATGTGAATAGAAAAGAATAAGAATGAATAAGAAGGTCAATAAGAAGGAATAAGAAGGAATAAGAAGGTCAATAGAAAAGAATAAGAAGGAATAAGAAGGTCAATAGAAAGGAATAAGAAGGAATAAGGTCAATAGAAATGAATAAGAAGGAATAAGAAGGACAATAGAAAGGAATAAGAAGGAATGAGAAGGTCAATAGAAAGGAATAAGAAGGAATAAGAAAGTCAATAGAAAGGAATAAGAAGGAATAAAAAGGTCAATAGAAAGGAATAAGAAGGAATAAGAAGGTGATTAGAAAGGATTAAAAAGGAATAAGAAGGTCAATAGAAAGGAATAAAAATGAATAAGAAAAACAATAGAAATGAATAAGAAGGCATGAGAAGGTCAATAAAAAGGAATAAGAAGGAATAAGAAGGTCAGTATAAAGGAATAAGAATGAATAAGAAGGTGAATAGAAAGGAATAAAAAGGAATAAGAATGTCAATAGAAATGAATAAGAAGGAATAAGAAGGTCTCAGAAGGTCAAAAGCAAGGAATAAGAAGGTCAATAGAAGTGAATAAGAAGGAATAAGAAGGTAAATAGGAAGGAATAAGAAGGAATAAGAAGGTCAATAGAAAGGAATAAGAATGAATAAGAAGGTCTAAGAAGGTCAAAAGAAAGGAATAAGAAGGTCAATAGAAAGGAATAAGAAGGAATAAGAAGGTCAGTAGAAAGGAATAAGAAGGAATAAGAAGGTCAATAGAAATGAATAAGAATGAATAAGAATGTGAATAGAAAAGAATAAGAAGGAATAAGAGAAGGAATAAGAAGGTCAATAGAAAGGAATAAGAAGGAATAAGAATGTCAATAGAAAGGAATAAGAATGAATAAGAATGTGAATAGAAAAGAATAAGAAGGAATAAGAAGGTCAAGAAGAAGGAATAAGAAGGAATAAGAAGGTCATTAGAAAGGAATGAGAAGGAATAAGAAGGTCAATAGAAAGGAATAAGAACGAATAAGAAGGTAAATAGGAAGGAATAAGAAGGAATAAGAAGGTCAATAGAAAGGAATAAGAAGGAATGAGAATGTGATCAGAAAGGAATAAGAATGAATGAGAGAGTCAATAGAACGGAATAGAACTAGTAGTAGTACTAGTAACAGTAGTAATAGTAGTAGTAGTAGTAATAGTAGTAGTAGTAAGAGTAGTAGTACTAGTAATAGTAGTAATAGTAGTAGTAGTAACAGTAGTAATAGTAGTAGTAGTAACAGTAGTAGTAGTAATAATACTAATAGTAATAGTAGTAGTAATAGTAGTAATAGTAGTAGTAGTAATAATAGTAATAGTAGTAGTAGTAGTAGTAATAGTAGTAATAGTAGTAGTAGTAATAGTAGTAGTAGTAATAGTAGTAGTAGTAATAGTAGTAGTACTAGTAACAGTAGTAATAGTAGTAGTAGTAGTAATAGTAGTAGTAGTAAGAGTAGTAGTACTAGTAATAGTAGTAATAGTAGTAGTAGTAACAGTAGTAATAGTAGTAGTAGTAACAGTAGTAGTAGTAATAATACTAATAGTAATAGTAGTAGTAATAGTAGTAATAGTAGTAGTAGTAATAATAGTAATAGTAGTAGTAGTAATAGTAGTAATAGTAGTAGTAGTAATAATAGTAATAGTAGTAGTAGTAGTAGTAATAGTAGTAATAGTAGTAGTAGTAATAGTAGTAATAGTAGTAGTAGTGGTAGTAGTAGTAGTAATAGTAGTAATAGTAGTAGTAGTAATAGTAGTAATAGTAGTAGTAGTAATAGTAGTAGTAGTAGTTTTATTAGTAATAGTAGTAGTAGTAGTAGTAGTAGTAATAGTAGTAATAGCAGTAGTAGTAATAGTAGTAATAGTAGTAGTAGTAATAGTAGTAATAGTAGTAGTAGTAATAGTAGTAGTAATAGTAGTAATAGTAGTAGTAGTAATAGTAGTAATAGTAGTAGTAGTAATAGTAGTAGTAGTAATAGTAGTAATAGTAGTAGTAGTAATAATAGTAGTAGTAGTAGTAGTAATAGTAGTAATAGTAGTAGTAGTAATAGTAGTAGTAGTAATAGTAGTAGTAGTAGTAATCGCAGTAATAGTAATAGTAGTAGTAATAGTAGTAGAAGCCTTGTCGGGATAGTCTTCACTGAAACTTGTCGTTGTAACAATGACCTTTGTCGTTGCAACAGGTTCTTTGTCGTGGTTACAACCCTCTCTAATAGTTGATAATATGCCATTGAAACTTTGCAAATGTAGTGGTTTTTATCACAGGGGAGAATATAAATTTCATTGTAATTCTTGAATACACAAACTTGATAAAGTATTAAACAGAAGACCAACGGATATGGAATTGTTAAGATTTCAATATATTTGTTTAATGAAGGGTTTATTGAAGATTTTGAAACAACTAGCACTGCTTCAACAACTATGCCTCAAGATACAGTTTTAGATGAGGGTACAAATGAAAAATATTGATATGTTTATTAATTTTATTCATTTAGATTAATTAAGCGTTACATCAATCAACGCTGGTAATTTACATATTAGCTTGTCAGGCTTTTCTTTTTCCAGTTTTTTAATCTTTCGCTCATTTGATTAATTGCTTTCAACTGCAATTTACCAATATTACTTAAATCTGATTGTTCTACAGCAATATTAACGATTTTATCAATACTTGAAGTTTCAACATTACTAATTGAATTACTCACAGTATATTAACTATTTAGATGTTCTCTATTCAACTCCTTAATTTCTTTTTCATTTTTTACTTTATCTATTACTTCCAGTAAAGCTTTGTGTAACATTATTGGAACTTTTGTATATTCAATACCTAAATATTCACGACCGGTAGGAACTACATTACTAATTTCTTTTGGAACTGCTTTTAGCTCATCATCAGCCATATACCCTATATGGATGGCATCTGTATCGTCTCTATCTTTTCGTTTGAACTTTTTAGGTTCGAATTTCTTAATCATATTAATACAGTTACTTCTAAGCGGCTCTACATCGTATTTCAATCTAGCATCAGAGTTGTATTAGAGAACCATTTATGGTTGCAGTTCCAGCTGTAATATCAATAGCATCACCTGAAGCATCTTGAATATCATTGACACAGAATGTTTTTGTACAAACAACTGTTGCATTTTCATTAAAAGCTGACGGGGAATTAATTGTCAAACTTCCAGCATTTACTGTCGTTCCAAATTTCTCATCAGTAGATAATGAAACCAAAGGTGTAGTTGAACTATCTGCTACTCTAAACGCTGCGCTTGTTGTTCTAAATAATACATCAATTGTAGATAAATTTGTTCCATCATAATAAGTTGATATTTCATTTGTTCCCATCAATATATCTTTTCCAGTAGTCATTGAAATAATACTTAGATATGAAACCGTTGTTAAATCGAAAGATTGAATGGTAGTAGTTGCTAAGTAAGCGCTTTGAACTGCTAACTTAGTATCAACGGTTACTCATGTGCCACCATTAGGTGGTATATGAGTACTTCTTACTGCTCCACCAGTTTTAACATAAACATTGTCAGCAAATAAAAGTCCATCCGGTAGAAATATTAACTGCTCCAACGATATTAGATTGCACGGCAGGGTCTCCACAAACGAACCTAGTTGAAGAATTAGCATCAGTACTTCTCATATCATAAGATGGAAACGCACTAACATATCTGTAGAATTCACAATTTGTATCAACTGTCAATTTACCATCAGTAGCAATATAAACACTATCACAATTCACATCAGCATTTTTTAAGTATTTCCTAACACATCAACAGGTTTGTTAAAAATGGTGTGTTAAGTAATCCATCACACATAAAATATTGGTTGGAAGCAGTTGTAACATCACCAACGCTAACAGCAACGAAATCATTAGGAGTCATATATAAAACTTCTATAGCATCAGGTGTGTATCTTCGTATTGAACCAGTATTATTTACATTTCAATATGAACCATTATTAAGACTTGTTGCATTGTCAGTTCCTACAAACTGAACAGCAACACGACTAACAGTAGCGTCTCCTATTTGAGTCTCCCGTTGACCACCTGCGCTACTCATCCACATTCTACCATCTCTATTAATATTAAATTCACGATTAAGCATTTGAAATGTCATCTGCAATCCTAAATCAGGTGATGGTGTGGTGTAGTTTTAAGTTTATTGCATATTATACGACCAGTAGTAAGCATATTTAAGTTACTATATAAAGTTGTGTTCTCGCTAAAACTGATAGCACCTGCTATTGCTTGAGCGTTAGTATCTATTTTATCTAACTTTTGACCTAATGAAGTATCCTGTGAGTTGTTGATAGTGATTCTCGAATTAATTGTACTTGTATTACCTCTTATTAATCCACTCAATCCATCTGATTGTAAAACATAACGAGCATCAGAACCTACTATATGCATCATCATTTCGAAAAATTGAAGAACCTCGCTGGTTTTGAACCTGTTAAACTTCCATAAACATAAGTATCAATATTGAGAAACCGAGGGTTCTCTTGACGCCCCGATAACGCAGCGTATGTGTTGTGCCTCGGAAAGAAGGCGAGGGCACGAATATCCTCGGACCGGCTCCCTTCCCGTAAGCTCGATCTTTTCTGACACCGCTGTGATGGCACGATGACAATCGTAACCTACAGCACGCACTTGAGCCTTGAGCCAAATGGCAACGATGGTTGTCTGTTGCTGGTTTATGATGATGGCCCCCGTTCTATGCATACCCCCCACGCAGTATGCCTCATTATGAGGCATCTGCGCAGAGGCGTTGAGATTGCAAAACTATTTTCATTGTGGGACCATCATACCGACCCATCGACTTGCCGACTCAAAACGATTTTGGCGCGCAGGGTTTCATGTCGTGAGACATTCAAAACTCACTGCAGTTCTGCAGCACACGAATTCTGGCGGGTTCTGGACATGACCTAGTGAGACAAGCAGCACTGAGCACACGCTAAAGCTGGTTCCAATGACATTTTGTCCAACGCAAGGTTCCTCGCAGCACGCATTCCGGGGCTTTTGTACGTCTGAACGGCGCCGTCCTTCAACTCCTTGGATCCTTCCAAAGACATTCTTTTCCAAACGTGTCCAGAAGGGTCGGGTAGAGTTCCAGGCAGAACAATCCCATCAAGTGGATGGCGCCTTTCATCTCGACGTACTCCTCGATCGTCGTGTGGTGGTATGCGGAAGATGTTCTGAAACCATCTCGGGACTCAGCCCAATGCTCCTTCCATTGTTCGAGAGCGATTGATACAGGCCAGAAAAACTGATTGGCTGGCAAGAACTTAGGAACATGGGTACAAAAAGTACTTCTGTTCCCCTCCACCCAATCTTCCCGCCACTGCTTCACCACCTCCTTGTCGCCCGTCTAATTGTTCGGCCCCCAGTATCGATTGAGGTTGTTGATAAACTTCCCAAACAATCGAATAATGGCCATGTGAGAGATTGCCTCAACGAGCGGGTCCACGCATCTGGCCCTGCATTTGGCTTCGGGAACGTCGTTTCCAAACGATCCAACTCCGGGGATCACGCCCCTCGTTGGATTGAAACTTTTGCTGGCCTTACCAAACTCGCCACGCGGCTTGGGCTGTCTGCGCAGTTCTTCACCTTCTTTCTCGTCCCTTGCCTTTTCTGCGGCCTCTTTGGCAATTCTCTTTGGTTCGTCGACGTCCACTTCCTCGGCCGCCTCTTGGCTGAGACATTCTGTTGAGTACTTTCCGGGACAGAGAAGTGAATGACGCCACGAGAAATGAAATAGCCATCGCACATAAGGCAGTAGGTGAAAGCGCCCGGCGTACTGTGCAAGCAGGAGGGACATGTCCTCACCTGCAAGCCGTACCACCGTTCCTCTGGAGCCTTGTTGAGAACAACCTGAGGTTGGCAATCGCCTTCTCATACTTCCTGTTACCCTCCTCCGTGTTCCTATCCCCAATCGCGCAAGCCGCAGCCAATTGAAGTTTGTGGACATCCTTGAACTTGTCCGGCGTGCATTCCGGGGATTCAGCGAAGATGGAGACCACGTCCATCAACCGCTGGAGGTCCGCGGCTGTGTCTGTGGCCAGCCTGGCGCACCAAGCCTCCATCACCTCCTTGAACGGAACTGTGGAATTGGTGTGAAAATGCTGGAAAACTGTTTTTTGCGGGAAATACTGGGGAGCAAAGGGGAAATGCAAGGAAGTGCAAGGAAATGAGGGGAGGAAATAGGAAGTCGACATGACAGGAAAGCAACGGGAAATGAAAGGGAAACAAAGGACGTGAAAGGGACAGAAATGAAAACAAGGGGAGTGCAGGGGGAATAAAAGGGAAACAACGCACAAGGAAACCAATCGGCACAGCGGGAGATGTAGGGAAATGACTCGCAACGAACGAACGGGACATACATGGAAAATAAAGCGGACATACCGAGAAAATGACAGGGACATGAAGAGGGAGTTGAAAGGAACGGAAGGGACATGACCAG
>CAUJNA010001946.1:107500-112500 GCA_963377175.1 Effrenium voratum | reverse complement strand
TCCCGGAATCTTCTTAATCACCAGGGTCCCAGAGGAAACCAGCTCCTGGACAAACAGAAATCGCAATTGGACATGTTTGGTTTTCCGGGATGCCCCAAATCTGACAGCCATGCTCTTGCCTGCAGTTGAATCGGTAAACAGAATGATGTTCACCTTGGGAGCCACAAGGGTTTCCAGAATCAAAGATTTAATGAATAGGGCCTCGGCCGCACCACTTCCAATAGCATAAAGTTCGGCTTCCCCACTTGACAAGGCAATGGTGGCCTGTGTTCTGCTGTGTGCTGAAATGTTGATGCCGAGAATGTTCAATGCTACTCCTGATGTGGACCTCCTGGAATCGGTGCAACCTGCCCAATCGCTGTCCACATAGACCTTTATGTCCAATGATTTCACCTGTCTTCCAATCCGGAAATCAGGTCTCATAACATGGACATAATCCTTGGTTCCACTCAGGTACCTCAACAATGTCTTCAACTTAATCTTGTGCACCTCAGTGGGAGCAACCAATCCTCGTGACAACTCCTTAACAGCATACATGATGTCAACACGCAATGCTGCAAGCCACAACAATTGTCCAACCAATCTCCTATACAATTTATGCTCTTGCGAATTCAACAATTCGTTGTCAAGCAACTTCCGCAATGAATCTCCTCCTGGCGTCTGAGCCGGCTTGCTCTTGGTCATGCCATAGGAATCCAGCATGCGGTCAATGTAATCAGGAGACATGAACAATTCCATGGAATCTGATGTTCGGCGAATCTGACGTCCCAAGAAGGAGACTGTCTTACCTTCACTCAATTCACCTGTCTGCCGAATCAGAAGCACCTTCTTCAAATCTTGCATCACCTCATCAATGTCACGTCGCTCACCTACAAACATCAAATCATCGACATAGACCAATGCCCACAATTTCTTGGTCTTGTGTCGGTACAAATTCGGATCTGACTTCAAACGCTCAAATCCCGCGTCAAGCATGGTCTTGGCTAAATGCTGTTGCCATGCCTTTGGCGAACCTTTCAGGCCATACAATGCCTTCTTCAATCGCCAAAGTACGCCCCCTTGAGGGTAGTACTCCTTTGGAGGAATGACAAAGATCTTCTGCCACAACGTCGCATGCAAGAATGCGGTGGACACGTCTGCAATCACAACATCCAAATTCATGGCAATGGACAACGCAATCAACAACTTCAATGTGGACAAGCTTGGGGTAGAAGCGAATGTGTCATCCTTATCTTCAATGTATTGGTCAAAGCCACGGGCTACCAATCTACACTTCACTTCTGCTCCTTTCCAAGACTTAACCCACTTCATTGAAATTGCTGAATCAACTTCTTCCTGCGTCAAATCCTCGGTTTTCTCTTCTACATACGAATCAAAGTCCTCCATGGAATTCATTTCCTTGTTCATTCCTGCCTCTTCCAAATCTCTGGGGAATTCAGACTCTCCCCACAGAATCGGATTGGCAAATTTCTTCATGTTCCCTAATTCTTCTTCATCCTGGTTTACATGAATGGGCAAGTCCAATGACTCACGCGTGGTGACTGTGGCAATCCTACAATCTTCAACCAATGTGCAACCAAACTCGCATGGCAGAATGGCAGAAATGTAGCTTACAGTAGAATCCGCTTCAGGAATCTCTGCCTGCTCACTGGTTCTCTTAATGCCTCTTGCCTCTGCCAATCTGCGCCTATTGGTTGGAGACTCCGAATGCTCTCCAGGTTCCCTGTCAATGTCCTCATGACCTCGCGTCAATCCTTGGGACAACTGGGCTGACGAATCCTCACCAGTTCCATCGTGATCTGGCTCCTCTGTTTGCTCGTCAGTTGGTGGAATCCCCAAAGGTGGCTGGGGTTCACCTTTCTGGAGCACAGCAGAATCACCCGAAAGGATGAACGAATCCGTTTCGACCTTGGATCCTTTTGGATCCCATGGCAATGCACGCAACCCTTGCATCAAATCTCGCTTGACTTGTGATCCCGGCTGAAGTCTCCGAATGCCTCGCACCTTGTACACAGCATTGGAATCCGCCACAAAATGCTGGTCGGATGTGGTGTCACGTCCAAGCCAAATGCCTGAATGCCACGATGGCTCAGACTTAGGCGCAGGCAATCGGAACTGCACAGACTCGGCAATTCGACACAATGCACCTCCATACTTCTTTCCCCATCGTCGTTCAAATGGAGTGAATCCATCAGACCGATGAAGAAACCTGTTTAGAAGCCACATGGAGTGCTTAACAATCCAAGGAAACAATGGCGAATGCACGCTAACCGACATGCCATACCTATGTTGAATGTCAAGCTTCAAAGCACGAATCTGAGCATACAATGTTGCTTGCATGTTGGAAATGGATCCCTGAGCTTGCTTCCAGCCAGTGGGAGCTTCACGGTATGACAATCCACCAATGTCACCCGTGACTGCCTCGACCAAGGCTTTTAATGAAGCTTCAGGGTCGCACTGAACAATCCCAAATGTCCTTCCAATCTCCAACACGAATTTCCTCAACTCTGCTTGCGCATACACAATGCGTCCTTTGGACGGAACAACGCACGCCAATCCCATTCCACTCAGTACATCAGTGGCCGTGAGCAATGTCACCTGTGTGTCACTTTGTGAATCACCCATAAAGGCGTAATCCACCTGAATCACAGGTTGCCGCACCGAAATGGCACGACTCTGGTTTTGCTTGCTCTTCGACCTGACGCAAATCTCACACCATGATCTGAATGGCAGATGAGTCAATTCATGTTCACGAATCTCATCGTCCGTCGGCTGTTTGGGAACGTACAATCCCTTTGGCCGTTGAGCCGACATTTCCGGAATGTCCGGGTTGCTCTCTTCCAAGAATTGCTGAGACTGCCGACGAAAAATCGTCGCGCCTTTGAATGGCTCAGGAAATTCCGTAGCAGCAGCCTCTGGGTCAGCCCAGTGGTCGTGAATCCACTGGAGTCTCCCGTTGAGGAACACAGCCAATGTGTGCCTCTCGTTCCCCAGCAATTCCTTGGAGGGAGCGGCCGAATCGGTCTCATCTGGCACATACAGACAATTCCTCCACTCATGGTGTATCCTAATGTCAAACTTGGGTGTGAGGTACCATTCATCATGTCCGAATGGTCCTCCTGTCTCCGGGTCACTCATGCACAATCGCCGTTCCACAATTTCCTTTGCTTCTTCCAATTCTCCCGTCGTCAGCTCCTTCACTGACCGGGAATAATCATCCTGGCCAATGTCAGCAGACGGTTGCGCTTTCAAATGAGGTTTCTTTGCTGGCACTGACGCTTCCTGAATGGGAGGTCTTGCAATTGTGGATTGCTTCCCCGTCAATCGTCTTGCCGTCGGCAAGGATTGCAACGGGAATTCTGTCCTTCCCATCCAGTACTGATCCAACGCCCGTTGCGGAGAATCTATCGTCCGCCAATTGTCGGCGATGGTCTCCTCACGTCCATCTTCGAATCGGACGTAAGTTGTGCGTCTGGACGCCACATCTTCCACAGGAATGGGCCTGTCCTTGGTGCCACCTGGCGTGAATAACGCACGCCTTGCGCGCTTGTGATGTCGAATCAGCACAGCGCGTTGCGGATCAAGTTCCCAACTGTCGTTGTGGTAAATGGTGGGCTTAAATGTGGGTGCTATGGTCCCTGAAGAATCTGAACCAAACTTGGAATGAAACTCTTGACACACTTCTTCAAATCGGGGTTTGTCAAATGGAAGAATGTTCGGACCTAGGAAAAGCAGTGAGCCTTTTCGGTGAATACTCACTACCTTACCATTGGGCATAAACAATCCCAATGAGTCTGGTCCATCCAATGCTACGCGAAATCCCTGCAGCAGCAATCGTGCAACCGACACAATCGGATAAGGCACGTCACAAACATAAAAATTCATGAAGCAATCTTGTCCATCCAAGTTCAAGCCAACCAATCTTCTCCCATACATGTTCAATGGCTGTCCTGTGACACTCTTCAATGGTGGGCCATTTCCATTTAATGGAAGCAATGGCCATTGTTCACCAAAGTCTGGCGGACAGCAATGGGCAGATGCTCCTGAATCAAATAGAATCCACGGGGTGGAATCCTCGACTGCTGAAATCAACTGTTCATGCAAGAATGTGTCAACAAACTTCGAATTCAAGTGATCCAAGCCGCAGTCCTTCAAGGTGGTCACAAAATGAAAAGAATCCTTCACTGGGGTTGGTTCATCATACCAATCTAACAAGTCTTGTCCGGGAACAGGGGCAATCAATCCGGCACTCAAACATGGCATGCTATCCAATCCAGTGTCCAAGCAATACATCGACTTAAACAATCTTTCATGCTCTCCAAATGTCATCCAACTTTCACCTTCACCCTCAGACGGACCGCCACGAGTGGCAGGAATCTGAAAGGATGATCCTGAGGTGACCGAATTCATGACAAGTGCAGCAATCACAAATGATGAGGCCTTTGGCTTGGCCTTTGGCCGAATGGGAGTTGAGCCAATGTTTGGACTCAATCCCGGCGGCACCTGTGTCACTGCTCCAATGGTTCCTTGCTGTGAATCTCCTGCTGGGGGTGGTCCTGCCGATGAAAACGCGGCAGAATCGCATCCAGCAGGAGGCTCTGGAATCTGACTGTCCTGAAACCAATCCCAAGGGTGGTCCCAAGAGTTCACAGAATCCCATGATCCCCAAGACGAATCCCAGGACCAATCTTCTCCTTCATCCCAACTCAATCCAGCAATGTCCCATGAGCCATCAGGCCACGACGAATCAGGCCAGGGCTCTTCGGACCATTCTTCATTCCAATCTTCCTCAATCACTCCGCTCACAGCTCTCTGCGGACATGTTCTGGAAATGTGGCCGCGAGAGCCGCAAATCCAGCAGGTTGCAATCGACCCTTTTCCTTTTCCTTTGGAATCCTTTCCTTTTCCTTTTGGGTCCTTTCCTTTGCCTTTGCCTTTGAAATCCTTTCCTTTTCCTTTTCCTTTGCTGAATGCTCCTTTGTTGTATGACCAATGTGGTC
>CAUJNA010001946.1:75000-102500 GCA_963377175.1 Effrenium voratum | reverse complement strand
CAAGGAACCAAGGAACCAAGGAACCAAGGAACCAAGGAACCAAGGAACCAAGCAAGCAAGAAAGGAAGCAAGGAAGCAAGGAAGCCAGGAATCAAGGACAAAAGGGAGCAAGAACGCAAGGAAGCACGGAAGCAGGGAAGCAAGGACAAAAGGGAGCAAGAACGCAAGGAAGCACGGAAGCAAGGAAGCAAGGAACCAAGGAAGCAAGGAAGCAAGGAAGGGAAGCAAGGAAGCAAGGAAGCAAGGAAGCAAGGAAGCAAGGAAGCAAGGAAGCAAGGAAGCAAGGAAGCAAGGAAGCAAGGAAGCAAGGAAGCAAGACAACAAACAAAACGAATCAATTGCTCAAGACGGCAAACCTTACGCCTGCCTCAGGCGGAACCAACTAACAAATGGAACCCTGGTGAACCGTTGCCTCCTCCACTGCCAGCGCTTTGGCCACGCAAAGCCTAAAAGTTGCGAAGTGTGGAGCCCCAACTGACATGGAACCTACCAAAAACTGGACAAATTGCAACATGACGCAAACCGAGAATTAGAGACCCCCAAAAAGGAGCCTTCTTCATGGGTGACGTTGCAACCCCCGAATTGTCACGTGGCTATCATTTGCCCGGTCAAAGTGACTTTCAGGGACCTTCCCCAGGTTCCATGGCTGGGCAGCGGGAATAGGGACGGATTATGGCCGGCAAGTTGGCCCATCCGCTGCCACAACCGAACAAAGCCCAACCAGTCCTTTTGTTTGTCTGAGTCTCTGAGGACCACCCGACACGGTGATGCCAAAAAAAAAAACACGACGCGGGCGGCGCTCTCTTTGAAGGTACCCTTTCTGGGCGAGTTGAAGAGGGGGTCACCGTTCTTTGGACCAAACACAGCGCCCCAGAACCCAACTTCCGAGGCTTTACTAGAACTCTGAAATTCATAAACCAGACCAAGAGCCACCAAGCAACCCGGCTAAAATAGAGCAAGCCAGTGGGGAGTTGGGGCGCTGCTCGCTTGTCTTTTCAAAGGCCCCTCTTTTTTGCTGAAAGCAAAACTTTGGAAAGCACTAGTTCTTTATGTCAAATAGTAAATATAGACATCATACCCAAACAAGAAGATTTAGGAAGAAGGGGGGAGTTCGGAAGTTCCCTCAACGGCTCAGCCCCACACAAAGCTTGTCCTCGGAAAACTACGTCACCGGGCACGGCAACCTCAACGCTCGCGCGGTGTCCGTTTCTCCCTGAAGCGCAACCCTGGTTCACGTGGGATGGGCGTAGTCGATGCTCAATTGGTCAGAACTTGATGTGTCGTGGTTAATTCCAAATGCGGGATGATGCCAACATGGACTCCTAAAACTGTTTGGTGTGCTTGAGGCTTGTTTACTGTGAGTAAAACACCGAGGATGTTCCCAGTTGGACATCCACCAAAAGCCCTTTGACTTTGGGTTCCAGATGGTCATGACTTGCATAGCACCTAGCATCTGAACGGTTGGTTGACAACCCAAGTCCAAAATGGTTCCCACGCCAACTTGGGCAAGTAAGGGATCCAACCATTACAAACCATCATGTTACGTCTAGGCCATATATTTCAACCATTAAACAAGGCAGGAACCGAACCGAACCTCCTGCTTTCGGAGAGTCGGCGCTTTGGTTCAATGACCCAGGGCCCTCACCACTTTGGCCGCGCTCTGGATGCATTCTAAACGTTCCTCTTCGTCCCCCTCCTGAGGAGAAAAAGGAGAACACGTTCTGCCACAGGAGGCCACGTCCAGGAGAGTTTCCATAACCCCCTATGCGTATGTATCTGAATATGTATATATATATATACAAATTCCCTGACAAATATATGCAAAGTGGGGGTTGATCAAAAGGTCCTGTACATGGGAAGATCATTGGGGAAAACCACTAAGAAGATGATAGCCATCATGTGACGGCCGTCCTGGGAACGGCTCAGGTTGTTCAGCAGCAGGGTCCATAAGCGGCGCTTCTCCTCGGGCAGACGATGCCCCCCCTTTTGGTTCATCCATACAAACTCTCTTTGCCGGTTGGACCCACAATGGGGGAGATGGGTGTGACTTTTGAGGAGCTGTTTGGTAGACATCATGCTGCATGTGGTTGTCCACCCATCACCCAATGAAAAGTGCTGGGGGTTGTGAACACAGGCGCCTCAAGACACACAGCGTCCCCAATTCGTTGGCTTCATGTTGGCTATCCTTCGAAAGGCACGCGGCAAAGGAAGGATCCCCGACAATGGGCAAGGAACCAGTTGGAGTTGTCTCTCAACCAGGGCTGGGCGTTGGGCCAAACCACTGACCACTGTTGAAACATGTTGAAACCTGAGCTGCTTTTGCAACATCCTTCTCAATTTCGTTACCAGGGGGCCATGGTCTGGTGGTGTCCACACATGTTGCCCTGCCCTCAACCTTCAACTTGCCCTTCATGTCTTTGATCGCCGCTGGTCAACTTCCTCCTGCATTTCTCCACATGGCCAGAAGCGCGAAAGCGGGTAGACGGCACTCTGCTGAACAAGGCTGCTCAAAAGGTTGCTCAAAGGTGACTCGTGGAACAAGCTGGTTCTCAAAGGTGAATTGTGGCAAAGGAGGTGCTCAAAAACTTGGTGCAGGAACTGCATGTCAATGTGTGTGTGTGTGTGTGTGTGTGTTTGTATATGTGCTGCCATGCAATACGCCCGGTTTCAGTGCTTCGGCTATTCCCGGCAATGCTCTCAGTTGTCAGGCAAAGAGACGCTGGAGCAGTCGCACAGAGGCTTGTGAAAGAAATAGAAACTAGCGTGGATTATACGCAAAATGGCAGTCCCAGTTGCTCATGGTTTGGACTGACATCCCCAATTTCCAAGTAAGTCTGCACCTGTTAGGAAACGGTCCTCAAATGAGTCACAATCAAAGCCCGGTATTGCAAATGTCTACCCAAAACGCATGGTCAAGTGTAAAGAATCAAGAAGGCGGACATCCCAAGAAGGCGGACATCCGCAGCTTTTGGCTGGAACTGTCCCTTACTTCATGCGTCCGGGTCTGAAGATTGACGCGCAATGTCGGCTTCACTGCGCTTCGAACGGCCACCGGAAGGGTTCGGCGATTCGACCCATGTGGCTAGGTGTCGGGAACGGGGGTCTGGTTGTGTAAAAAAGATTTTGCCAAACCTGGAAGACCCCGCGTCGCCCAGGTTTTCCTTTCTCAAGACAGATGCCGGGGTTTTTGCCAAGCTCAAGCCTCACAAGTAGATGTACACATCCGTACCCTGGCGTCAAAGGCTGAGCCAGAATTGGGGGCTGTCGAAAGTGGCCTCCGAATGGGGGATCCAAAGAATACCCTCAAAAGACGACACGCCCAAATTGCGTTGTATCGAAATGGGCTACGCAGCTGAAGGCATCGCAGGGGTAAATAACTATTTTGGCAAGGGCAAATGCATGGCTCTCGAATCTCGGGCGCCCAGGTGTTTTCCAACAGCTTGCATGGCACTACAGCAAAGACCAAAGCACACGCGGACATTCCGATTGAACTATTGTTAAAACGCACCATGCCTGCCCGGGGATTGAGTTGACATCGATGTCGCCAGCGAAATAGCGAGCCATTACTCTGCTAATCCTGAGGCGCACCAAAACCTTGCCATGCTGTGCCATGCTAGCCGGCTTGCATACTTGAAGAAACTGGAAAGTTTTTGTGCTGCAGCTTAGTGGTGAATTCCCCCTTTCCATGGCACGATTGCACTTGCACGCCCGCAATATGCTGCTTCCTGAACCCTTAGTGAGGTTTGATAACACCCCCACCACGGTCCCTTCAAACATCTAAAAGTGGGTTCCCGCAGAGACATATTGTGTATGTACATAGATATGCGTGTGTGAGGGATTGGTGGAAGCTCCAAGTCACCTTCCCCAATCATGCTAAGAGGGTCCAACAGCCAGATGGCATGAGGACGAGAAAACCCAAGAGCTGCAACATAGAAAGGTGGATTGGTTGAGTGGTTGAGAGACGCTACAACGACAATATTCCTGAGGCTCTATCCATCACGCGCAAAGAGATACAGAGCATGAGGATAGTGGTAGGAGATAGAATGGATTAGTAGTTGGCTTTGGGAAGGAAGACCAACGGATAGACTGGAAAGAAGGTAAGGGATGGGCCTTCACTCGTTTCCCTGTCCTCGCTTCTCTCGCTCTAGGACAAGCACTCAAGGGTCTGACCCTCGTATGTTTCCCTTTTCCACATCACCCCCAGAGAAAACTCGGCCGGTCCAAAAAGTGGCTACAGGTGACGTAGCACGCTCACTGAGGCCGCGTCGGCAGGCCAAAGCCAAACCCTGCCAGCGGCATGCGGCGATCAAAGTCGCTCACCTCGAAATTCCGACAACCCAACAAGCAGCCCAGAGGGGATGGGTCAAAAATTAAGTACCCCAAAGGGAACTCTGGGAAATGGAAACAAGGACAACAATTCTGCTTCCCCTGGTGGTTTTGCAAAGTGTGATTGAGGCTTGAACACCTTTGGAGCCCAACAAGTACAGCCAATTAAAAAAACGGGGCTTTCGGATTGCAGAGACGGCGACCTTCCATTTGTGGTGGCGGCTCTTTGGGACACACCAATGTCTGCAGCACGCTTCACTGCCAAGCACAAGTCTACAACGGGGTGAATGTAGATGGCACAACTCCATTTACGCGGGTATGTAGAGGGTGTGACTGAACCAAAATGGGGGAATTGAACTGTGCCAGTTGCTTTCACCCAGCTTCAGCTTAACTCAGCAAGCAAGCAAGCACGCAAGCAAGCAAGAAATAAAACAAGCAAGCGGCTTGCAACAAAATGCTGGCCTCAGCAGCTATGGTTGGCCGAGCTTTCACGGAAGAGTAGAAGTAAGAAAAGGCCTTGCGGCAGATTCAAGGCGCAAGGAGCGTGCTCGGTGCACTACTTCCTGCATACTGTGGATGGACAAACCCTGCACCAGCTGGTAGGTAGTTCTTCCAGGATTCTGTCCATCCATCTTGAACAAAACCAAATCGCACTCTCGTATGGCGCGCCTTGCCGAGCACCATGCGGTTCATGCCTGCCATCGTCAATCGAAGGCTCCCCGTGGTCGCTTGTCCATTGAAAGCCACAGAAACGAAGCACCTGTGCCACGATCAGCCAACTTCACAGACCTCTCGTGATCCCACAGCTGCTGTTCCTGGCGGGAGATGGAGAAAAGCGCAGACAAGCGCTGCCTTTGGCAAATACAAAGGTGGGCTTGGACCAAAGGTCTTCCCTCTATTTCGTTTGGATTGAGGTCTCCTATGTACCCTCTACAAGAACCAGGGGTTCAAATCCCCAAGCTACCATCCAAACCACCAACTGTGGAATACCTGAAGAGCAAACAGGTGGCCAATCCCTCTGCTCTGCCCTGGGTGGAGTGGTGCAACGCGCCGGCCTCTGGCACAGTGACCTGAATGGGAGGAATCTCGGCTTTCGCAGGACCTGAAACCGGCGCACGACCCGTTTGTGACCTGGCAGAGTATGAGGGGCAGCGTCATCCTCCAGAAACAAGGGAAGGATCCCCAGCCAGAAAAGACACCCCTACCAGCAAAGTCCTGCAAAGCTGGAAGGCGGGTTATAGTAGTCTTTCTCTTTCTCTTGCTGGTTCTGTTCGTCCTTTTCTATTCTTCATCTTTCGCTCTGTCGCGTCTTTCTCTTCCTCTTTTTATTTATCTTGTCTCTCTCCTCTTTTTATTCCTCTGTCTCTTTCTCGCATTATGTCCTCTTCCTCTCTCTCTACCTTCCTCTCTCTCTCTCTCTCCCCTCCTCTCTGGCTCTCTCTCTCTCTCTCTCACTCTGTCTGTCTCTTCTTCTGTCCGTTTATATTTATCTTTGTCTTTCTCCTTCTCCTCCTCCTTCTCTTTCGCGTTCTCTCTCGCTCACTCTCTCTTTATCTTTCTCCTCCTCTTCATTTGTCCACTTGTTCTTTCTCTCTTTCTCTCTTTCTCTCTCTCTCTCTCTCTCTCTCTCTCTCTTTCTCTCTTTCTCTCTTTCTCTCTTTCTCTCTTTCTCTCTTTCTCTCTTTCTCTCTTTCTCTCTTTCTCTCTTTCTCTCTTTCTCTCTTTCTCTCTTTCTCTCTTTCTCTCTTTCTCTCTTCTCTCTTTCTCTCTTTCTCTCTTTCTCTCTTTCTCTCTTTCTCTCTTTCTCTCTTTCTCTCTTTCTCTCTTTCTCTCTTTCTCTCTTTCTCTCTTTCTCTCTTTCTCTCTCTCTCTCTCTCTCGCTCTCTCCCTCTCTCTCTCTCTGTATCTCTCTCTCCCTGTTTTCTTCTCTTTCTCGGTTTCTTTCCGGTTCTCTCTCTCTCTCTCTCTTCCTCTTTATCTTTATCTTCGTGCTTCTCATTTGCTATTTTGTTTGATTGAATCTTGTTCTTTCTGCTAATCTGTGTCTCTTTTCTGAATATCCTCATCTTGGTTTTCTCCTGTTTTCCTCTCTCCCTCTCTCTCTCGTTCGCTTTGTTTGTCTCTTTGTCCTTGCCTTTCGCTTTCTCTTCATCTTATTCTTAAAGTATTCTCTCTTTCTTGCCCTCTCACTCTCTCCCTCTCTATTATCTCTCTCTCTCTCTCTCACTGTCTCTTCTGCTCCCAAGCAAACGAAAGTTAAAAATGCAAAAACAAAACTCCGAGCTTTTGGAGGCTGACCCCCCGAAAAGTGACAACCGAAAAGAACCTGAGATTCTGAAAGGTCCACCCGCAGAAAGCGCTCGGAGGGTTCGCCATTTCATGGTTGCGCACTCCGCGCGGCCAAGCCACTGGTCCCGTCTCCGAACCCGTTCTGCACATGAGTCGCGCTCGAGGTGGTTTGCACACTCACCGAGCTGAGTTCACGCGTAGGGCCAACAGTTTCTGCCTGTTGTCTGTTTCTTGCTGATTCCCAGTCCTCGCGCTTTCCAGCTGTTTCTTAGTTTTTCACGCGAAGTGCATGCATTCTTAAAGATCGTGTGCAAGTGTTTTCACGTGTATGTATGTATGTATATATATATATATGGAGAGGGAGGGAGGGAGAGAGAGAGAAAGAGAGAGAAAGAGATTCTGCTTCCAGTACTACGGAAGTTGCGTTTAAGCTTCTTTGAGAAACTATCCTGGGTCAACATCATGAGCAGTAAGCAGGGGGAATGCGTGCCACAACCTCAACTACCGCAGCTTTGCCCGCAACCAGAATTGAAATATTTGATTGTGGCCCATAGTGAGCTTTCTGCAAAAGCTCGATTGAGATCGGTGGAGAATTGGCTTGGCTGTTCAACAGGGAGTGTTGGCCAATCCCAATCCACAATCCCTGCTTAAAAAAAGGCACGCCTTTTGTAACCCAACCTGAGAATTTGTGATTGCCTTTGAACAACGCAGATTGGGACCCCCTGAAAATAGAGCCAACTGAAACCAAAAAGCGGTCCCTGGCAAACTCCACCTGAGCCACCTGGGGCCCACACTGTTTTCGTCCAACGACCCCTCCAGCTGCGCTCGCCTGCAAGTCTCTCTCACAATACCCACAACCGCGCAGCTCATTTCTAATGCCCGAAATATTGCAAGTAAACCATACTTGACCAGAAAACCATGGTGAATGAATGTAAATTGGAGGGCTTCCTTGTTCCCTTACTTGCAATAGTTGGGTCATCCACCGTGCCTTCCCACTCTGTCCAGGGACCCTTCTTTCCAGCAAGCCGCCAAAAACACATGGGAAAGCAATATTGGTCTTAAACGAGAATGATGAGCCACCAAAATTGAACAGCACCCAAACCTATTGACTTCCGGTTCTACATGGTCGTCAAGGTTTATCTCGGCCTTGCAATAGCCTTTCTAAAAGCAGGTAGTAACCTAGGGCTTTGGGACCCAGCTGCTCTTGTTCGGTGGCTACCTCGAACGGCACGAGCAAAAAGTCTTTGGCCGAGCAAAAAGGCCGAGCAGGCTAAGGCGCCAGGCTCGATGGAGGCACGGGCCGCATTCTTCACCAACTCCAGGAAGATGTAAAACAAGTGCCTCGAATCGGTCCGTCGAACGTCTCTTCCTCGGGACTGAACCGGGCCCAAATATTAGGTGGTTTGCAAATCTATTTGACTGGACGTGGTTGTTCGGGAATCCACCTAAGGTATTCGGGTGTTTCTGGGCCCAGGCTGGCACCAGCACATGGGTAATGTTGAGGATGTCACTTTATGGAGCTCGTTTGGGCTGTATGCCGAGCCACACGGTTTCCGATATGTTCAACCTAAAAACCTCCCACCAAGAGAAACGCACCTATGAGCAAAGAAAAACGCAGCAAGAGGCAAATGTTGGGA
This sequence comes from Effrenium voratum, assembly GCA_963377175.1. NCBI lineage: Eukaryota > Dinophyceae > Suessiales > Symbiodiniaceae > Effrenium > Effrenium voratum. The sequence continues at coordinate 94,248 of CAUJNA010001946.1, read as the reverse complement.
CCCCCGAGCACTCCGAGGCCAATCGAGAGCTGTTCGAAAGGAAGGCTCCGTCCCAATTTTGGATCCCGCCAAACATGGTTTGGGAGTGACAACAGCGTCCCAAGAAAGGCATACCCTTGCAGCAAACCTGCACTGCGCACTCGGCTGAGGCAAGCGCGTGTGCACATAAGCAAAGTGCTGCTGTTGGGCACCCTCAAGCATCCGATCACGCGGGCCAACCAATGAGGCATTCCGTGCCCTTGAAACGAGGCTCTTTGAGCAGGCGACTTTTGTTTGCCGGAATTGCGGGCGAGCAATCAATCCCACCCACGGTGAAGCGGATATCCGCATCACCCAGTAGGACTAGTATCCATTGAGAGTGGCTCGGATGCCTTTGGCAGGTGAAACCTTCGGAAGAAGGCGCCCTTTGGCCCGCTCGGAAGCGAGGCATGTCGCACAAAGAAACCCGCGAAACTCTTAAAGGAGTTGCACAGGATATAGCGTGTCAAGCTGGGGACTGGGATCGGGATCCGAGAAACGAAAGTCCCCAGCTTTGGCACTCCGAATTGATCCGGGCAATTCAGCCATGCTTTCTGCGAGCCGCGACTGAAGAACAAATTCAAGTGAGCAGCGCCCAAACACACTCGAATTCTTGCTTCCACCACACGCGAATCGCAGACATTTCCAACGACTCCCGGATTGTTTGACTTTTTTTGCGGGGCAACAACTTTGGTCGCCGCGCTCAAGTGTACACTGGAATGTGATCATGCGAGCAGAGCTTCGAGTCAGGCTTTCTGGGTACCGCAGGCAGGGTCCTGAAGGCACCTCGGATGGGAGGTTATCCGTGTTCGGCAATGGTATTTCTCAAAATGGCGGACTCTCTATTGGCGTTTCGAGGGAAGCAAAACGAAACCCTTGTCTTTTTGGAGACCTATTCTGAGAACGCCCCCAATATGGGTTCAATCAAAGGTCTTCCCTCAATTCCCGCAGCACACCAAAGCGGGGCAAAGGCGGTGTTTGGGTCATGTGAGGGTTGGATGGGATTGAAAATTGAGGATCCTCTCTCAAAACGGGTCAAAACAGGCCGAGCAACCGCTTTCAAACCCACTCGGAAACTGGCCGGCTCAGGGAGGGAGTCACTGGATTTCCGATCTCCGCAAATCAAAAGCTGCAGTTTGGTGGGTTCCCACAAACATTTGCCACTTGAGGTTCAAAAACGGGAAACCCGGCCCCTTTGGCCTCCAGCTTAAGCCTTTAAGCCCCACACTGCCAGTCGTCAGGGAGGATGACCTGCGCTTGGAGTTGCTTGGTTCTGATATGCCGTGGAAAAGCAAATGCCAGAATGCTAACCTTTGGGGTTCGTCATCCCCCCAATAAGCCTGCAAGGGGATTGTGCCATCTACTCCCGGAAAACAACAACTTCCATGCACCACAAAAAGCAAACTGGGAGTATCTCACCCCAGCAAATCGAAGCTTCGTTTCGAAGGCGAGCGGAAGTTCGGACATGTGGTGGTCCTTCCCTAGGTCACCCCGACCCCAACCACCTGGACCTAGGGAGAGCTCCTGACCCAAATGCTCATGTCGGTCAAGGGGGTCCAATCAGCTTCCCTCAAAACGAGTGGTTTGGATTGATGCTATGGAGGTGTTCCGAGAGTGGGAATCCAAGGCGGGTGGGCGATTCAAGGATCAGGACCCCTGAAAACAGTACGAAAGCCGATCTTGTGCTTTGACCGCAAGACGTTTCCAAGCTCAATGCTCCAGCCCCAACGCCTCAAATGTTGCTCCGACGATACTGGCGCCACTTGATTCAGCTGCAGCCGCATCATCAGTTCCTGCAGGGAGGAAGCTTCGCCCCCGAGACCAGAACCGCACAAAAAAAACCCTTCAAAGCACCACGCAATGCCCTAGCTCAAGCAATGGACAACTCTAAATGGCAACAGGAAGTTGCAATCTCTTCGGTCCGTCCCGAATGGGAATCAGAGGACGCTGCCATGCAGTGCTGGGCATGAAATAAAGAAAATGCACATGTCCATCTTCACTGGCTCTGCTGGGTGCAGAAGTCACCAAGCAGCTCTATTTCGCGCTTCCTGTCAAAGAGTCTTACATGCATTGTTGAGGGAAGGGAACATGCAGCGTGCGGCGAGCAGGACCGTCCTGTTGTTCCTGCATCATTTCCTGGGCGCAAGCATTCCGGCAAGCCGGAAAGGCAAGAATCTGAGATTCAAGCACCGTTGTTCTCTGTGTGGGTGTGCCCGCGATGGCTCCAATCCATGTAGCCCTACACGAAATTTTGTGTACGAAGCTAGTTGAAAGGAAACCTGGATTCGATCACCCACACTACAACGACTCCTGATCGATGTCTGGTCGTTTCTTCGACTGTCAAGCAAGCAGCAAGCCAATACAGCCGTGCGACCCACAGGCCGTAGATCTGCCTTAGGAATTCAACCGCAAAAGCAGGAGGCTGTCCGTAGCCATAGCATAGAAAGAATTACAGGACACCGTGTCGTTGTGTGAACCTAAGCAAGTGCCTAGGTCCCTCCCAAATTGATCGTAGACTTCTGACTACTGAGTTCACCTCAACGTGGCTGAATTGAAAACCAAACAGCCTCCGAGTCAGGAAAACGCAAGCAGAGCCGCTCGCTGATCTCGTCCAGTCGGGAGTGCAGTGTCTCTTCCAGGTCATCCTGCCGGCTGGACCATTCCGAGACCTTGTCCTCAGCTTCGCAGGGTCCAACTACCCGAGGTTCGGTTGGCTTCGGCACCTGGGATTAGGTTCAATTGCCCATGGCTTTCCTAATCAGTGCGGGCCAGTTCTTGGATCATTTGGGCAACAATTTGCCATGTAACTTCAGGGTGTAGAAAAAAATCGTTGCCGACTGCCTCAAGGAAAGCACCGGAAGGGTGGAAGTGTGGTTGGATTGGACATAAGCACACAGCGTTTATATGAATTGCCGTGAATACTGACGGACAAATTCCTGCGATTAATGATCGTCTATGAGTACCGGGGTCGACCACCTACCAACGGATGCAGACTTTTGTCCAAGAATGTGGTACATTGCAGGGGGTTACGCTAGCAGTCTTGATCATCTTAAGTAAAGATGACAAAATGTTGCATTGCGTTGGACGGTTCCAATGCATCTTGATTTGTCAGGAATGTCATGTTGCATTATGTTTGGCAAATATGCCACTGCGGTTATATAAAATTGCCTCACTATAGAAATCAAATGTGACATTAGACATCTCTCCAAATGGGTGATACCAGCGGTAACACCTAGATGCGCGGTGTTCTGCAAATAGCGTCACGATGCCTCACACACTGTGAGATGAAAACAAAGCAACGGCAACACAAGCTAATCTAGGTGCAAATACCTGCACCGAGGGTGGTGCTTTCTGTTCGCCCCAAAAGGGTCAAAACACATTGCAACCCGTCACCAACTTGCAAAAATGGGAAGACACAGGCATACAGACTTGACTTGCCTCCTAACCTAGCGGGCCGGGGGAATGGTTGGCTTACACGTGGTTTCCTTCAAAAGCATCCACAAACTGGGCCCCGAAATTTTGGGAAGCATCTCGTCCCGTCGTCTCGTGTTTCCCGCTGAGGGGTGTCCAATTTTGATGTTCTGGTCGCCCATCTCTTTCAAGGGACCCTTTCAGGTAGTTCTCCTCTAACAGGAGCCTCAGGGACCCCACGCTTCTTGGGCCGTTGAAGCAACCAGACCCTCCACTTAGGGAAACCCAGCAGGTTCCATCCATGGCCCTCAGCAAGGGGGTGAATCGCCCGGCCCGGCGTAGCCTCAATGGACTCAAACAACTGGAGCCCGAGCCAAAATGGTACAGCAGAAGGGCTTCTTGATACCCGTGCCTATTTGTGGCAGCTATCCCTTCCATTTTGAGCAAGTGACCCATTTCCAATTGAGTTCTGACCCAACAGTTTCGAATGCGTCCAATCATGGAGTCCAATCGTGGGTAAGTGAAGATGAGGGAATTCTATTGCTCGAGTTCAGGAGTTATGGAGTTTCGAGACTTCCATTGGGAATCGTTCATCCAAGCCACTCCAAGCTTCGAATCCGCAGCCGAGACTGCAGCTGCGGTGGCCTAAGACACCGGCAATTCACGCTTGCTTGCCCTTTTAAAATCGGCCCAAGGGCATTCGCTGAGAATGCCTCCTGCCATGCTTAACACATCAATGACCATGCTTTTTTTGGGTAGCCATTCCGTGGACATACACCCCTAAATGAACCCGGCTCCTTTTGAAGCATCATCAGACCAAACTACCAACTAGAAAGATTGAGTGCGTTTTTTGGGTCCTACTCTGGATGGACGAACTCCTGCACCACTTCGAAAGCATGGGAAGCCATTGTTTGTTGGTAATTTACCGGGGAATCGAATCATTCCAGGATTTCTTAGGCGATGCGAGAAGGGGATTTCGCAACCATCCACGGCATGTTAACTCGCTTGCTTTCTGCTCCCCTGCTAAAAGCTTAACTTTTAGTGGCTTAATTGGAAAACCCATTAGTTGGCAAGAAGTTGAAGTCCTAACATCCCTTGGCAAAATGCGCCAAAGCTAAGACAGACCCATCTGGACCCTGCCGAAGCACGGCCGCCGCAGCATCCATCGGGGAGTACCAGGCCACGGCGGCGGCGGCCCCGGCGTCCGGCGCGGCCCGCTTGGTTAAGTGCTTCTCCTGAAAGTTTTAATCTCAGGGAAACAAAGCAGGATGAGAACCTGGTGTTTACCCTTGACAAGGTTCTCATTGCTTCCCTGAATTTCCCCAATTTCAAATACCACAGTCCAGAAAACATGGTGGCTCGAAATGTTGCTCCCCTGAATTTTGAATAAGAAAGTCCAGCATTTTGAGAAACACCTAAAGGTCTTCGGAAATGTCTGGCTGATGGGATGCTATTGTACTCTGCCCCCTTCCCTGCTCTTGCCTGTCCAGTCTCTTGGTAGCTGGTTTGGGGATTCAAAGGGGGGCTGAAGGTCGGAGTTTCCTGGAACTTTCCAAAAGGAAAAAAATTGCCAACCTTCCACATGCCTTTGGGGCTGTCTGTGTCGGGTCTTGGAAAACCGTTGGGGACCAAGTAAATGGTAAAATAAACATCTGCAAGGAAATTAAGGGTCGGAAAAGCAGGGTCCCCGCTTCCCTGGAGCTGCAGAAAAATATATTTCGTCCCAAAAAAATCAGCTCGCTCCTTCCGCCGCTTCTCCCCAACCGTCCCTGAGGACTTTCGCTTCGCAGCGTTGTACTGCATGTTGATCAGACGAGCGCCATCCGCGATGCTGGCGGCCACCTCATCCATACTGTCACCCTTTTTGAGAGCTTTCCTCTTGTCCGCCTCGTTCTCTGGCCAGAGCTGCTTGTTCCAAGCGGAAGATGGAGACGCGCTGGTGAATTCCTGCCTCTCACGTTCCCGATCTCTTTCCTCAAGGGTAATTGCGGCAAGCCGCTTCACCCCTCGGATGACGATGTACTTCACCACAATCTGAACAGGGTCTCTGGCTCTACCCTCAGCTCATCTATATTATATAATCACCAGGCCCTTGCTTTCAAACCACAAAGCACACCCTTGGACATATTCAACCTTGCTCGGCCTTGAGCTTCGTTTAGCAAAAACACTGACTCGAGAAAGTGTCAAGATCTACAAACGAGCCCCATATGGATTGCAACGGAAAAGGTGAGTCTTTTCGTTGACCGCTTTGGGCTTTGTCTCAAAGGGAAACCAAAAGGAAAACCCTAATTTGGGGGTCGCCATGGGCCTGCCGCAGCACTGCGGCATGCTCGGGGAAGTTGTCCAGCACGGCGTCGAAGCCGCTCTTCACGAGCTCTTGCACCTCCAAACCAACCCAGGGAAAGCCTCAAACTTGGGTTCATGGTCTGCCTTTTTGAGACCCCGACAAAAAATGCTTGGTCTTCTTGTAGTTCCCCCTGAAAAAAGAAGGAGGCAACAACAAGGGTACCCTCAAAAAAAAAAAGAATGAGCAGGCCTTTCCTTCGTTGGCCCATTCACAGGTGTTTTCGCGTGGTCGACCTCTGGTTTTTGGTGTGTGTGTGTGTGTGGTGCTTCAATTTTCAGGAAACCCCAAGGCTCCCTACCACCAACTCATTCGAGGAAAGCTCTTTGACAGAAGGCAGCAAACCCATCCTCATTCATTGGACAACCACTACAAAAAGGGCCCTTTCCTAACCCAATGGATCTTGGAAGTTGCCTCTGAGCAGCCAAGTAAAGCCGCCTGGCCGGGCCTCAATGAGGGCCCAAACATCCCGCTTCGATGAAGCACTTGATGCCCAACGTTCCCCTGTTTTGATTAGTTTGGGTACTTGTCACAACAGGGGCCAAAACTAATGGTCCTCTTGTGCTCTTGAAACCAACCTGATTGAAAATGTATGTACCCTCCAAAGCCGCGGAGGTGCGTGAACCGTCGCCTCAACCACCGTCAAACTCACCGCGATGTTGCTGGCCACTAGGTCCGGGTTGGACAGCAACAGGTGGTCCTGTCAAAAGGCCAACCTTTTTTCAGGATTTTTTTCCAGCGCGTTTGGGATTATTGTTCCGTTCCATTTTCCGGTCACCTTTGGAGTGGCTTAAGGTGGGTCTAGGGCGCGCTTAGGGCTTAGGGCGGTTGGGGGTGTTGGTTTGGGCGGCTTGGGTTGAGGGTATGATGGAGCTTGGGTTGGCGCAAGGTTGGCGATTTAAGGTGGGTTTAGTGTGGTTCTGGTAGTTTAGGGTGGGGTTCAGTGTTGGTTGCGTTTAGGTTTACGGCCTAGGCTTAGGGTAGGCTTCGGGTAGGTTTAGGTTGGGTTTAGTTGGGTAGGTTTAGGATGGGTTTGGGGTGGGCAGGTTATTGGTTTAGGGTAGGATGGGTTTAGGGGTGCTTTCGGGGTTGCCGTCATCCAGGACGTCCTTGGTGCACGAACCGCCCCCTTCACGAGGATACTTGGCGGTTGCCGTAGTGAAACAGGCCAGGAGAATGAAAGCAAGTTTAGGGCGGGTTTTGGTTTTGGCTTTTTGGGGTGGGTTCAGGTTCAGGGTGTGTTGGGGGGTTGGTTAAGGGTGGACTTCGGGGTCCGTTCAAGGTTGGCTTAGAGTGGGTTTAGGGGTTCAGAGTTGTGGGTTTAGGGTGGCGTGATTCTGGGTAGGTTTAGAGTTGGCTTAAAGCTGGTCTACGGCTGCTTTAGGTGGGTCGGTGTAGGATTGGTCTAGGGTGGGTTGAGATCGAGTTGTGCAAGCAAGCAAGCAAGCAAGCAAGCAAGCAAGCAAGCAAGCAAGCAAGCAAGCAAGCAAGCAAGCAAGCAAGCAAGCAAGCAAGCAAGCAAGCAAGCAAGCAAGCAAGCAAGCAAGCAAGCAAGCAAGCAAGCAAGCAAGCAAGCAAGCAAGCAAGCAATGAAGCACCCTTAACTCCCCCGGCATACTTTTAAACACAACAACACCTACCCCACACCTGCCCCGACCCACCTCAGACCCTAAACGCGCCCAAAACCCACCCTTCACCTACCCTTAACCACCCAAAACGTTCTGCCTTGAACCCTAAAAACGCACACCCTAAACACCCGATCCGAAACCTTGCTTGCTTGCTTGCTTGCTTGCTTGCTTGCTTGCTTGCTTGCTTGCTTGCTTGCTTGCTTGCTTGCTTGCTTGCTTGCTTGCTTGCTTGCTTGCTTGCTTGCTTGCTTGCTTGCTTGCTTGCTTGCTTGCCCGGGGGACTGGAAAAAAAGAATCCCTAACAAATACAGCACCCCTGTCCAGAGCTGACAGGACTAGTGTGGCGAGGGAACTAAATATGAATTTGAAGGGACATAACACGAGAGAAAAAACACGCTTGGGTCATGCCAGAAAAGAACACTGAGGATCTTGGAAAAGCATCTCGGGTTCAACTTTGAAGGAATGTGTCCCGTAAAAATGCTGACCGCCTAAGTCGGAACTGGTCTTCCAATCCAGGGCTTCATGTTTGGAGACTCAAACCCCCACAAAAATCAACCCTCCTGCTGCTTGGATCTGCAAGGGTCTTTCTCCAAAAACGCCAATCAACCAATTCTCCACAAATGATGCGGCTTTTCCTTTAACTTCACTCACCCAAAAACAGGGGCCGATCCGAATCCACCCGCGTCCCGTTTCGCGCCTCGCCCCACACAGTACCCGGCACCAGGATGGAGAAGTTAGTGACCCGAGAGGCGGCGCCACCCATCATGATGTACATGTGAAACAGCTGGCCAAAGTGCTCCTGGCCAGCCAAGTGCCGGGTGTTTGACGAAAAAAGCAGTGGGTGCTACTATTGAAAAGGCGGGTAACGGATTTATGAGCTAATGGATGTTGATTTAAAGCCCATGTCCCCAGTGCGTGGGGCCAAGGTGCTCCTGAACTGGGCCAAAGCGCTCCTGCAGAGCGCAACGGCGTGATGTTGCGGCTTGATGTTTTCCCAATATCAAAAGGCTTTATGGTTCTGTGGCGGCATCTTTAGGATTTCACATCCCCTCAGCCCACCTTCTGTATTCCTTCGAATCAAGCCCTGACATAAGCCAGGGTTCCATGTGGAGTTCCCTTGGACCTAAATGAACTGCGCTGGAAATGTTATGGGGATATTTCCGAACCCAAATTCCTTCTGAAGCCAAGTCTGGGGCTCTTTGAGCCGATGCGCCTCCCTCCAGTACGTTCGACATGTGTGCGTGTCAACATAGTTCATCAGGGGTCGGGTCACGCACCCTCCCTTGTCAGCTTGCTGAGTCAGAATGAAGAGGTCTACCATGTCTTGCACAACTCCATGGTAAAGAATCAAACGGCCGGTAAGGTTTCTGGCACCGTCCCCTAGTAACCTTCATCCACCATCAGTTGTGTGTGGCGATCCGTCTCCGGGCTTTTGCTCGCGGACCATGGCTAAGGCATCGCTGGAGCTCCAAAGCCATTGGGCCAACTTCCGCATGCGAGCGCAGCAGCTCGGCTGGTCTCAAGGAAGGACAGACATGTTGGCACGGACAAATCCTACCAGAAGTTCCATGTTTGATTTCCTGAAAGGGGTAACGGTGCAATTGTTGCAGTTACTTGCGGAGCGGTCGCAAGGAATAAACAGAGTGCAAAAGAAGGAAATTGCACACAAGACTAGCAGCAAAAACAGGATCGAACAGATCATGGCACAGACCAGTGGAAAAACTTAGGTTTGGCGGAGAAGCAGCATCACGCAAAACGGCGGCTTCTCCAGTTCCTCTGCAGTGGATTCACAAACCAGCAAAGCAAACACAAGCCGATTGCTCCTTTCGACATCCATGAAACTCACCTCACATCCCAAGGCGCTGCCAAAGGAAAACACGTCTTTGCACTGAGGACATCACCAGCAACTACGGGTCCCAACGCGAAAAGCATTGAAGGGGCCGCTCGAGCGGTTCGGGCCGATTCGTTCTCCTGCTCCCCGAACATGCGAATCTCCAGGATCTCTGCGATGCAGGTCAGGAAGCTGGTGGAGCACTTGTCGAAGAACCTCACCTTCTTCACCCAGTGCACATTCACCTAAGGGTCAACCAGTTCAGTTCAACAGCATGGAAGGCTGTACGCAGTGGTTGGCAGGCGCTGATTTGACCTGTCTCTGAGATGGCTTCCGGGTTTCATGGGATATGCAACCACTATACTGCCACGAAATAAATCGTTTTTACCTCATTCTTCTTCTGTGGGGTAGTGGTTTGGGGGTAGTGGAAGCCATCTGACAGTTTGGGTACGTGTCCATGAGGCTTTCTGAATCGAACCCACGCCCTTGTTTAAACAATGGTTTTAGCCAACTGTTTGAATCTTCCCCCACGGTCCACCAGTGCAGGTCGTCAAATCGCAGGGGGCAAATATTACGACAGTCTCCACAAGAGGGCAGCCGGGCCCCAGCAAATCGGCGCGGGTCCCCGATCAATCCTGTTGGCTTCCCTTACCAACCGACAAAAGGTCCCTCAATCAACACACACCAATTTGGGTTTATCTCCAATAAATGGGAACCCCCCAAATTAAGTGGTCTCCCTTTAAAACTACAAGGCGGTTCGCCAATCCCACAGTCTCCAATGCCCTCCAGGTTGTGAATATTCCCGTTTGACTCGTCTTTACCGCCAAGACGGGGCGCCCGATTCCTTTTGGAAAGAAACCGCCCCGCGCGCCTCTCGGTATGTGTCGCGCCGAAGCTGCGGGGACATGCGGTTCAGGATCTTCTGCCAGGCCTGAACTTCAGACCCAGACCCGCAAAGAAGAAATATGACAAGTCAGCCGGAGCCCTTGTCACCCCAAATTCTCACCCTTCCCCCTTGCTTTGTGTCTTCGGTCTCTATCCGCGCCTCGTACTCGTGCTGCGCTGTGGACCGCAGGAAGAACTTCCTGAGCCGGATCTTCATGTCCCGCGACAGGTTCAGCCGATCCTTGAGGCCGGGGGTCAAAGCAACGGAAGTGCTGCTTGCTCTGGTGGAAACAAAGCGGGATGGGTTGAAAGGTCAAATTGTTCCAAAAGGCCCCTACCAACTATGTAGAAGCTCCCAGAAGGCCACTGTGAACAGGAAAAAGCCCTTCAAAGTCTTGGAAGTTAAGGTTTCTCTTTCTTAGGATCATTGAAAATTCGAAGGATCACTCCAAAGGATCCCAAGAACAAAGCCGAACCCCAAATCCCAAAAAGCGAATCGCGAAGGCCCAAGGCTCGGCGATGGTGTTCAAATCGTCCATGGTCTGCTGGTGTGCCAGCTGGTGAGCATTCAGCGACGATGCGATAGCGGTGGACCGGCTGATCACTTGGGTCCACATGAACCCCCCGATCAGCAGGAGCCTGACTGATCGACTTCCTGCAACTTGACTTGACTTGTTGTTTTGATGGGAAGATGCTGGAAAACAAGAAAGGATGAAGGTGCAAATGGCAAAAGCTGAAAAAGGTACCTTAGGTCTGGCAATGTAGCAAGGTGAAAAACAGGCGCTCGCCAGTGCCGGTCGCGTCGTAGGCATGGGGGTGCACCAAGATGGTGATGCCAGTATAAAACGCCATAACGTATGCCTCGATCGATCCCACTGCAAATGGGAGGGGAAGCCTTCTTGATTCCATGAAAATGGTCAAATTATGGGGGTTTCCCACTGAATACTCTACTTAAGGTGTGTTGGAGAAGGTGCATTTAGGGCTGGATTGGAGGCTGTTGTTGGGTGGAGGGGTGGGGTTGGGTTTGGTTTTCGGCAATCCTATGCTTGTCAAGGGGCCCAACCGCAGAAATCCCCACCTAAAACACGTCCACCAAAGGGTCCCCAGCTAAAATTCATAGCCTGCTTTCTTGCTGGGACCACTGTTTTTCTGAAATTTCATTGAGGCCCTTGATCGGCAACACACCTTCTCATGGATGTCCAGATTGCACATCACTGGTTTCCAAATTAGGCAACGAACCTCGAACGATGGTCTTTGGGTTAGAGGCTCCATTCCAGGGTGTCAACCAAACAGAAACCAAAAACCGGCCACCGCAGCAGCTCGTGGCTTCTTGGGGGTAAAACGCCCCCGCTTCTGTCACCTTCATGGATTCGTTCACACGTTCCTTTGCCCACCTCCACACAAATGACGGACGAAATCGTTGTGACTCCCTCCGAAAGTCATTCGAGCCTGGCTGTGAGCATTGAAACTGTATGAAACAGCACATTAAGAAAAAGATGCCAGGAACCGTTCAAGTGGTCTTTGCATCGTTTTACAGCTGAGCTGACTCAGTCCGAGCTCTGTCCGGGCCTCTCTAAGCGTTCTCTTCTCTCCCTCCGAGCCGCGTCGAAGACCTCGATCTGCGGAGTCTCCGCCCAGTCCCAGCCGCCGTAGGGCCGCAGGCCCTCGGTGAGCCACGAGGTGGAGCATCCGCCCTGGAGATCTGCGTCCAGGTCCAGGGCGCTGCACACCTCGCCCCTCAGATCCATAGGCGGCGGCTTCGGCGGCCTTTTTTTTCTCGCTGAAATCATGGGTGTCTATGAAAAACTGAACCCCTCCCCCCAAAAAAAATAGTAAAATAATAATAATAATAGTTCACAGATCCAGCGGGATGTGGTTTTGGTGGTTTTTCTCTGCCACATGGCGCTGAACATGGGCTGTTTCCTGGGACCCAATCCTTGTGTATCTCCAAGGGGTTCTATCAAAATCAAAAGCACCCCCCAAAAACAAATGGGACGTGTCCTTGTGGATTTTGTGCAAGCCCCTGGCCCATCGGAGTGGAACTGGCGCAAGCCAAGTGATTTCAGGCAAACCATATTTGCACGAACTGCCGAGCCCTCGTACCATGAAAACAAAACCCAAAAGGAGATTCGAACAGTTCGGTTTAAACTGTAGGGCGTCTAGGTTAGCCTTCAGTAGGTTTACCTCTAGGTTTTATCATGGATGTGCTGACCTGGTTACCCATAGTAACTGGAAGCACTACACACATTCTAAAAAAGTGGGTGGATTTGGGGAAGGTGAAACAACAAGGAACTGAAAGCGTTCTATTATTTTTTTGTTGGGGGGTGAACAAAGTTTAATTGTCTCTTCTGGAGGTCTCCTCAAGCTTTTGTCTGGACACTCAGCCTGTACCCTGGACGTTTGGGTGGTAGAGGGAAACCAAAAGGAAATGGGCAATGTTCCACATTACAAACCCTGACTCTGAGGATTTGCGAACATGAGCGATAGCAGCATTTGCACGCTGAAGTGGCACACCCGCGCCACTTTAGAAAAATGAAGAGCCCTCAAAATTTCTGCGTTGCGCCGCGCAAGCACGTTCAAATGGTTCGCTTTCAGGCCAAGCTGCTCCATCTGAAACTTATGGATGATACCCAAGGTGCAGGCGAGCCAGTGAGATACAGCAAGCACAGAAAAAAAGAGGAAGTAGAGCGTGGATTTTCGGTACGACATTCCGAATTCTGCTTGGTAGCGTCGAACCACCCGAACACCTGGACAGAGTGTCACGTGCTCATGCTAGGCGAATGCCACGTGTTCATGCTGGACTTAGTTGGTATCTTTTGGTTTCCGTCTGCAACAATCCAAAAAAGGGTTCACATTTCTTTTGGGTTTGTGTCTTTTCACGGGTATCGTTTTCTGGTTGACTCAATGGGAAACCAAAAGGAAAAGACACATTTTTTGTAGGGGCAGGGGTCACTTATTTTGAGGAGCCATCCCGAAATCTGAGCACCACGCACACTTGACTGTTGGTCCTAACACTTTTGGGCCTTTCTATAAAGCTTATGAAACCAAGTAGTAGAAACAATGATGATCAGACAAACACGGTTGGGAATGTCTACAACCCCTGAACGAGCCTCGGTTTCGGGCCCTGCTCATTTGGCTGATTTTCTTTGTTTGGATGGTGCCCTTCCATTCATAGCCATGTAGCTGAATGCAAAGTGAAACCCCTTTTGTGTGCGGTAAGGGAAACCTGAGACACGCATGCCGCACCGGCCTCGAGCCAAGCGCAAGAGCTTCAGTAGCCTTCCAGCGCCCGAGAAATGGGGCCCTTTTTGAGGAGTCCCCTAACAAACATATGTTTTTTTGCGGACCCCTCAAAATGGCGATTGTCATTGGCAATTGTCATTTTGGGTTTTCCTGTTTCTCCATGCAAAACGGGGCTCCGAACAAATAAATGCACCCTTTCTGCCAATTGCAAGCAAACACAAGCTGGGAAATTGTCAAAATTACGGGACCTTTTTGGTGTCAAAAGCGGGACATGACGGCACCAGAGTCCAGACAGGGGCCAATATGTTTGACAAACTCCCTGTGTGTTGTTGTTGCAGCTCTTCTCTTGTTGTTTGCTGTTGTTCTTGTTGTTGTGGTGGTGGCGGTTGCGCAGTGGCGACGGCGGCGACGGCGGCGGCGGCGACGGCGGCGGCGGCTGCTGGTGTTGTTGTTGTTGTTGTTGTTGTTGTTGTTGTTGTTGTTGTTGTTGTTGTTGTTGTTGTTGTTGTTGTTGTTGTTGTTGTTGTTGTTGTTGTTGCTGTTGTTGCTGTTGTTGCTGTTGTTGCTGTTGTTGCTGTTGTTGCTGTTGTTGCTGTTGTTGCCGTTGTTGCTGTTGTTGCTGTCGTTGCTGTTGTTGCCGTTGTTGCTGTTGTTGTTGCTGTTGTTGCTGTTGTTGCTGTTGTTGCTGTTGCTGCTGCTGTTGTTGTTGGTGGTGGGGGTGGTGGTGGTGGTGGTACGCGTTCCAGCGCACACCCGCCACACTGCCCACATGCTGGCACATGGTAAGCACACTGCCCACACGCTTGCACATGATAAGAACACCCCTGTGTTGCAGGAGCTCTTTCCCTTTTTGTTAAATTGTGCTTTTCAAGGATGATGTTGGGGCGCCCCCGGTTCCTGCTTTTTAAGCAGCTGCAGCAGTGTGTGGGAGGAGCTCTTGCACTTTTTTTAAAAGCTCCCCAGTTCTTCCGGGGATGATTTTGTGGCGCCCCCCGGTCCCTCCAAAAAAACCAGGTTGTTTGAGCAGCTCGCAGACACTGACAGTGCAGCAGTGTGTTATGTTGGCCATCTGAATTAGAAAAGAACCCTTTTTTCCTGGGATGATTTATGATTTTGGGGCGCCGCCCGGTTCCTGCTAGAAAGCAGTTTGCTTAAGCAGCTTGCCGAGCTTGACATTGCAGCAGTGTGTGGCAGGAGCCCTGCCTTTTTTGAAAAAAAACTTCAATGCCTGGTCAGTGGCCGCATTTCTTGAGTGTGGCTCTAGGTCAAGAGGGCTCCTCTGTTTTTCAGTCAATGGCGACGCCTGCGGCGGCACATGTTGTCCGAGCGTAGCCCTTGAAACTGGCTTGGCCCGGTTCTCTGCGGAGAACGGTGGCTCAGAGGACAGCTGGGCTGAAACCTGAAAGCTATCGGGGGAAAAAAATGTGCTGAAGGAGTTTCGATCGAGGACTTTGCCTTTGTTGTTGGAAGCTTCGGGGGGTGTGTGCGGGCTGCGGCGGCACCATGGTGCGAGCCAGGCAATAGGCGTCCTGCAGCGACGATTCAGCTGGTGCGCGTGCGCCCGTTTCCGTTGCCAGAGCCAGTGGAAATGCCGCAGCACGTGTCTTCCCAGCAACAGGTGTTGCTTTGCTTTGGCGTTCCGTGGAGGGACGCGGCGAGCCAGTTAGAAGCAGCGGTCCTGGGCGCTGCTGTGACATCCGTGCAGAGATGTCTCCCTTGTTTTTCTCACTCGTTTGGCTGTCGGGAGTTTTGGATGGAGTGGCTCAGCCACGCCGATGATGCGGCGATTGCGCTGCGCGGCCTTCTTTCACTGCTAAGACAGTGCGCAGGCACTAGTGTGTGCTCTAGCTCAATAGGAGGGAGCGAGAGCTATCTGCCTCAGCAGCTTGCAGAGCCTGACATTGCAGCAGTGTGCTGTGTGAAAGGTGCCTCGGCCAATGTTTTAAAAGACTTTTTCCCGAAAGCATCGCGAAGGGCTCTTCCGCGCGGAGCTCTCGGACCAACTTGCGTAGAGTCACTTGCGCAGAGTCAAACACATAGAGCCAAGTGCGTGGAGCCAAGTGCATAGAGCCGTGCATAGAGCCAAGTGCATAGAGCCAAATTGCATAGAGCCAAGTTGGAGTGCAAATAGAGCCAAGTGCATAGAGCCGAGTGCATAGAGCCAAGTGCATGGAGCCAAGTGCGTAGAGCCGTGCATAGAGCCAAGTGCATAGAGCCAAGCGCATAGAGCCAAGCGCATAGAGCCAAGCGCATAGAGCCAAGCGCATAGAGCCAAGTGCATAGAGCCAAGTGCACAGAGCCGAGTGCATAGAGCCGAGTGCATAGAGCCAAGTGCATAGAGCCAAGCGCATAGAGCCAAGCGCATAGCGCTTCGGCTATGTAAGTTACGTTTAGCTTTCTAGGGCGCCGGGGCAGGACTTTGATCGTCGATCGGGTTTGCGACCCTCTGCGGGGATCGGCGTGGTCGAGGTACAAAAACTGGAGGTTTTTTGCGATTTCTGATCTGCCCGCGCGTTTTTCTGCGGGGATCGGCAGAGGAAAAGGTGCAAAAACTCAAGGTGTCGTGGTCGGGGTACAAAAACTCGAGGGTTTTTTTGCGATTTCTGATCTGCCCGCGCGACCCTCTGCGGGGGTCGGCGTGGCGCAAAAACTCGAAGGTTTTTGCGACTTCTGATCTGGTCGAGGTACAAAAACTCGAGGTATTTTTTGCGATTTCTGTCTGCTTGCGCAACCCTCTGCGGGGATCGGCGTGGTCGAGGTGCAAAAACTCGAGCTTTTTTGCGATGTCTGATCTGCCCGCGGGACCCTCTGCGGGGGCGTGGTCGAAAAAACTCGATGTTTTTTTGAGTTTTTGCGGTGCGCGGATGAACCCTCTGCGGGGATCGTGCGCGTCGACGCGCTCTCGCTGCGGCGCCGTGCGAATTCGTTTTAGTCTTGGCGAACCCTCTGCGGAGATCGTGCGTGTCGAAGCGCTCTCGCTGTGGCGCGTTTTATTACTCGCGAAATGGCCTTTGGAAGTTGTCTCGTGGTTTGCGCGCCTGCTTTCGCAATCGCGCGGCCGCGGGTTCGATTCCTCCTTGGTCCGCGGCAGCTCCGGCTTAAGCAAAGAGCCGCAGTATGTGGAGTGTACTCCTGGCGGCTCCGACCGGAAAATCGCAACCCTGAAGCGCAGACGTATAGTGCGCGGAGCACCTCCGCAGCTCAGCTCAGGCTTGCGCACAGATACAAGCGCCGAGCGTCTTGCGGAGAGAAACTTGCACAACATGCAGAACAGCTTGAAGACAGATGTCGATCCACTTGCGCGCAGCAGCTTGCAGAGAGCAACTTGCGCGCAGCAGCCTGGAACAATGCAGCTTGCGCAGACACTGCCATGTTTCCTCTCGCAGGACGATGAGACGGAGCTCGCATGTGACCATATCCGCATCGATGTAAAAAGGTGTCTCCGCGGCTGGAAGAGCGCTTGAAGAAAAATGCTTTCGGGCCAATCGTCCTCTAGTCTTCCGGGGATGGTTTTGGGGAAAGAAGCCTGGAGTAGACGCTTAAAATGGTTTTGGGGGTTCTGCTTCTAGAAACAAAGATAAGACGTTTGCTGCAGCAGCTTGCATTTGCTGACCATGCTTGCGATGAGGATGAGCCCCCGGAGTCCAGCGTCCGTGGCCTCCTTCGCGCGCTAAATGACGGGGGGGGACTGCCCAGCATGGACGCGGACTCACCAATGTCTGACTACGAAGCCGAGCTTGATGCGTTCATAGCAGGCAACCCCAACCACCCATTGTGGAGGCTCAATCTGAGGCTGCTCGCAGACGCGACGCTCTTTCTGCAAGCATGCAGAATCGAGTTTCCCAGCGTTGTAGGCAGGGCAAGTGGGATTTTTGTCCTCGCCACCAGCGTTGTTTGCGGATTTCTGTGCAGAAGACCGGCGCGTGGGCCGGCAAGCCCGTTGCCAGATGTCCTGATCTTTGGACTTGGGATGCTGCCAACAGGCCGGGGCGTTGGTTTGGTCACAAAGTGACTTTTGAGGAAGCAGATTTGCCCAAAAGCGTTACCAAAGAATCTCAAGCAGGATTTGAAGCGCACTCAAAACATGGCCCCTCTTCGCGTGCATAAGCCAGCACTCACCTGCTAAAATGCAGCCGTGCTGTCACTGCGCTGTCAAGAACGTACCGTTTGACCTGCACTGACACATGCGTGCTGAACAAGGCAAAGAAGGCCGCGCCGCGCAAGGGCAGTCATCGCTGTCTTCTGTGTGGCTCTTCCAAGAACAAAGTGCCACGGTGTCCGCTTCCGGGCGCACACGCATTCCGTGAGGCGGGGGCATCGCCAAGATGAAGCCTACTCTGGCTTAGCTGCGAACCCATTGGCGGACTATAGGCCCACGAAAGATGCAGCCTGACAAGAATGTGGTGCACTCGGAACTGGTCAGAAGTGCCGCTCTTGCTTGCCCAAGAACTCCTTGCACGTGCGGGCAGCTGATTGCAGACGGCGGGAAGCATTGCAACCTCACGCGCACGTGGGCTGTTCCGAGCATGCGTGCCAGTTCCGACACAATGTGATGCAGATGGGGCCTTGGCCTCGCAGAGCTTTTCGCGGGCTACCTCTCTTGCAGCTCTGCAAATTGGTGAAGAACTGGACCACAGGCGGGGGGAAAGAAAAGACGGCTGTGCTGATTGGGCCGGCTGTTTGCAGCGGCAAGCTTGCTAGGTGCCGGGTCGCGGCCAACTGTCCCACGCCTGGCAGCTTTGGCGGGGACTTCGTACAACATGGCAAGGGTGATGAACAAGTACTTGACACAGATTGCGGCTCACGAAGGACAGAAGATGTGCGGTGGCGAGAACAGGGCCTTTGTCGCTGCCTTGAAGAAGTGCAAGGGAGATTGGGAAGTGGAAGCGACCAGCCTGGGGAAGTAACACTTGAAGAGCCAGGGCGAGGTTCGGAAGTTTGACACATGGCTTTCCAAGCGCGGCCAGACGAAGCCTAAGTATTTCCAGCTCTTCATTCGGATGTGATGAGCAGGGAGTCCGGCCTGATTGTGTTGGCACGCCTCCGTGAGTTGCTGGCACCTCCCAATTCGAGGCCTTTTCAGGAAGGGTACGCCGAGCTGGAAGCTTTGGGCTCTCTTGGGCAGTGATGGGGCGCATGCATACCCGTGTTTGATCAAAAAGAAATTTCCTTGGCTGAAGCACAGTCAAGTCAATCACCGCGCCGGTCAGTATGCGGCTGTCAGATCCGGTAAACATAAGGCTAGAACGCAGTGTCTTGACCGGACATGGGGCCACCTCAAGCGGTGGTGTCATCGTTCCTGCAAAAAGGCAAAGTTGTCGCCACGCAGCACGCGTCTGCTCATTTTTGGACAGACGCCTTTGCGCCGGCTTTTGCGCACGTCGAGAGTATCCCTGTTCTTTTGGGAAGATTTTGCCCCCCCCCCCCCCCCCCCCATTTTTTCGTGAAAGCTTGGATGGATGCTGGCTCAAGCAACTTGCATTCGAGCAGTGTGGAAGCGCTCGCCCTTATTTTTAGAGGGTCTCCCTGTTCTCTTGGGAATGATTTTGGACTCCCCCCCCCCCCGTTCTTCCTGCATGAAAGCTTGGACGGATGATGGCTGAAGCAGCTTGCATGTGAGCAGTGGGTGGGAAGCTCTTGTTTTTTTTTAAAAAGGGTCCCCCTGTTCAGTTTGGGGTTGTTGGTGTTGTTGGTGTTGTTGTTGTCGTTGTTGTTGTTGGTGGTGTTGTTGTTGCTGTTGTTGTTGGTGGTGGTGTTGTTGTTGTGGTTGGTGTTGTTGTTGTGGTTGTTGTTGTTGGTGGTGGTGGTGTTGTTGTTGTTGCTGTTGCTGTTGCTGTTGCTGTTGCTGTTGCTGTTGCTGTTGCTTTTGCTGTTGCTGTTGCTGTTGC